>JAQFXY010000188.1:0-46571 GCA_034693865.1 Ceratophysella sigillata
AATTACAAAAAATGGTGCTAAAATAGTCCTGTAATTTGTCAATTAATTTACTGTACAAATGCAAAAAATGGTGCTAAAATAGTCCTGTATTTGTCAATTAATTTACTTGATAATTACAAAAAATGGTGCTAAAATAGTCCTGTAATTTGTCAATTAATTTACTGTACAAATGCAAAAAATGGTGCTAACGTAGTCCTTTAATTTGCCAATTAATTTACTGTACAATTGCAAAAAACTTAAATAAAATCAAGTAAAGTCATAAAGTCAAAGTCATTGTCTTTGCAACTTATTTGTATCAAACTGCGAAAAAATTTAATTCAGTTAACCTTTCTCGGTAATACTTCGATATGAATTGGAGGTTATTTTCAACATATAACAACCTTAATCATTCTGTCTGCCTCTGTGTCGTAGTCGAAAGCTTCTTTCGGCTTCTAATTGGTTGTTCACATTTCACTTGAGCAAACCGGGAAGAAATAATGGGCAAGTTGACACTAACTGCGAACTTTCAAACCATATTTATATTTTCTTTATTCTGCAGCACGCACCCACGGCAAAGCAAGTTTACAAATTTCTGTTATGCTAAGTTGTTAGTAGTTGAGCTTCAGAGAAGAGTGCTCGACACTGATTCGTGGGTCCGGTAGTTTATGTGCTCATGCTCATATTAATGGGATATACGAAGCGGACTTGTCCACGAAGCCCGTTCTCCAGGCTGGAGCCACGGTTGGGTGGAGCAATTTAATTTAAATAGTGGCCTGTCTATATTTTATACTTGAGGTTGGACTCGCCTCAACCACCATGAAATTATTTCATAAACCAAAGAGATATAATTCGGAAGGAGGCTGAACATTATTAATGTGTGTCATTTGTTCTCAAAGGCAGTTTTCCCTCTGCAGTGGAAATGCCTCACTCCTTGAAACAGAACCGAATTCTGGTGAGAATAATCATAATAATATTATTATTAACGGAGAGAGAAAGGAAGAGAAAACAAAAGTTTCCCAAACTTTCCTCCGAACATCATCATAATAACCACTTGAGCTCCTCCTTTTCATAACATTTCCCTCTCATACCTTCTCACTCGCATATCATTTACATGTTTAATGGGCCCAACCATACCTAGAAGCATAGACAGGGAAGGCCTGTGAATCTCATGCTCCGCTCTACAGTATAGTCTCTGGGTCTTGGTCTTCGCAGTCCCAACATGAATTCATATTCGACCATCATCTGGATTGGCCCTCTGATCTGATGCAAATGCAAGAAGTACGTGTTCAAGTGCAGAACAGAGCACACTTGGAGAAAGTTGGTAAGCATCTATTGTCTACACACTTGGTTAACGGAGAGATATTTTCGGGTAGAACCTGGCTTAACTACGCTTGCCTAACTACGATAATTGGTTTTATTGTAATTTCTACTGGAAACATTTCGTAAAACTAAACCTAACAGCTAAATAACTAGGATTGATGAAACCTGGATCTCCAATGGCATTTATTATGGGTGTTTAGTGTTTACCAAATTTTCCCAGGGGGTGTGTATCTCCTATCGTATTTCCATTGAATGTTTTCCAATTTTTCCATTAGATGTTTACCAGCATTCTTCATTGCGGGTGTTAAACCTTTTCCCGTTAAGCTTTTATCTAATTATTGGATTTTTACCAGTTTTCTTAATTTTATGTTTATGTTCACGAACTTTCTGTGGGAGGTGTATAACCCATTTTTCAATTGAGTGTTTACCAACGTTCTCCACTAGGCGTTTTTATGCATTCTTGGGTTTTAACCAATTTTCTCCATTAGATTATATGTATTGTATATCCACGCTCTCCGTTGAGTGTTTACCAATTTTTCCATTAGGTGCTTAGGGTCACCAGCATTCTTCGTTTTATGCTTGTAATTATCAACTTTCTCCATAATGTGTTTCTCCATTAGGTGTTTATCAACCTTCTCCATAGATGTTTACCACCTGTCCCCGTCTTTATCACTTGAGCCGAAAGGAGTGTAAACTGGCTCATGACAAAACCGAACTGCTCTCTCTGTCTTGACAAAAAAGTATTTAGATTTTGAGAGATTCTATATTTACAAATAGGACAAATCTGGCTCGTTTTGCTTTGTTTTTAGGACCACTCGGCGTAATTTACGTTTGAACGAAATCATGACAATAAATACTAATTGATTTTGAAAAGGAAAGAAAAGTAAGTTCGTGCTCTCGAATATAATTCTTGGGTATTACTTTGTAGTTACTTTGTTGTGAAAGTACGTCGCAGGCATAATACCAGTGCTAAACTACTGTGTATGTATGTACATCCCTCCAGTTACTCAAACTTTGAACATGCTGTGTCCTTTGTCGCAAGGATATACTATGTATACCATTTACTGTTGTGAATAGAGTCTTTGACAGAAGACGTAAAATATTTTTTTGAACGAAGAAGCACGAAGAGTCAAAATTTCACAGAGAAAGCACATTGTATGCTACAAACTAGGCATGGCAGACGTTTTCTTATCTCTGTGAATCAGCTCTTCCCTTATCCGTCATCTTTCCAATTCGAAAAAAGAGATTTTGCATAATTTATATTTCATGCAAAGTAAGCAGAAACTGCAATTGTGTCTATTTTCTCCAGCGGATGCTGGAGAAGTCTACTCTCCCGAATATTCCAATTTAAATTTGAAACTAGCCTAATTCTATTTTACACAATGGGCATTAATCATGGTCTCTTGTAAGTTAGGAGTTCCTACCCAAGCATTTCTTTTGGGCTTGGAAAGTTGGGAAACACGTGAGGACAGCTGAGTACATGATTGTAAATAAGTTTTAGAGAGTAGTTTTGGATTTTATTGGAAGTGATAAATCTGGGCAGTTAAGTATGTTCGGCTTCACTGGGAATGTTGTGTTTATGGAACCAATTAAAGACGCAAATAAGGATTTCCCAGCCCAGCTCCTTCTTCACAACTTTCACGTGCACCAATTTGAGTGTGGTAACGGCTAAACCTGGAATTGATAGCCGCCTTTATTGGATCTGCGTTAAGGCGCAGGGGAGAGCTCTGCTGCTACGCTCAAGCGTGTAATATTAACAGGACATTTATAAAGCCAATAAACTGGACTCGAGCCTCGTTTGCACTTTGCACAGGTGCTCTTCCCAACTAGTTGTAAGATGAACGAAAAGGTACTCAGTCTGGCCACATGGATAACTGTGCTAACTAACTAAAATTCAATGTCTGCAATCGATAACTGAAGTACAAATAACTTCAAAAATGTAAAACGTATGTGTATAATAATGTATATATCAAGTCATAAGGGCAGGAGCGAACTGAGTTAGGGTATTCTGCAGAACTAAGTCTGAATCTATCTGAAGGCCTTTATAATGATAGAATGTAATACGGGGCTCATAACAATCATGTCCCGCCCGCCCAGAAATGCAGACGCTCCGAACTTCACCCGTGTATCATACATGATAATAAAGGGAAAGAATTTGTCCCAATAGATGAAGTTGACAGGGCTCAATTGGTGCCTCATAAAAAGGCTAAGTGTGGCTGTGCTGACTCCCGGATTTTCCATAATGCTGTAGACGCGTATGAGTCTAGCCAGTAGCTGTAGCTTTCCCGGGTATTGACAACTACTAGTTTGGTCCGCTGAACACTCGAGTATCACTAGCTAACATTGAGCATATTATTTCCCCGATCCATGTACATGGAATGGAACAAGTTTGGAATTCGGCCGACTGGCCGTCTTGATCTTGGTCCTGGCACAAAAGCTTTCATTATCCAGCCCAGAAAGTTTGGAAAGGTCTTAAAAAGCCTTTCCCCCTCGAAGCACATAAAGCGTGATCATTTGGAGCCTCGTTCCTGTCTCCCATGATACCACTAGCTCTCTTTTTCTTCACTAGTCATCATTAGACTCTAAGCTCTGCAGACGGGTCCAGATTATGACCAGGCCTTCTTGCACACACGAGGACACGGAAGTCACAATCCCGTCTCTGGACCTTGTCCAAAAGAATCCTTGTTGACGTATGGCCTGATAACGAATATTTTCTCAACATACGAAGCATGTAACGTGCGTACGGGACGAAGGACGGTAAATAATCTAGTGCGGTGTAAGGCAGCATCAATTAATTTGTTCCCCCGTAATTCTACAACTTAGGCTGCTTCAAATTAATTGGTTGCATTTAGCAGATCTAGTGGTTGTTCCAGAATGTGACTTAGAGGATGCAACTCAATCATCATTGTGTCTATTTGTAGCTTGAAGTTGTACAGCTCAAACTTCATCCCGCATGAAAAATGAACCCACCGACTTAGGCTTAAGTAACGTTAAATTGAACACAACTAGGATTATATTGCGATCCACAAATATATTTTAATAATATTAGTTCTATTAATAAATACATTAGCTTTATAAGCTTACTTTAAGTAGGTATTTGTATTCCCATGTATTCATTACTAGTAGCATGGTACATTACAATTATAATTCATATGAACTGACAATGGATATATTTACTTCAATTGAGCATCGTCATCGTCAGCATAAGAAAATTTGGACAAAGGGAGATCCGCTAATGTAACCGACACGCGGGGATAAAATATTATGCTGTAATTTGAATTGATATACTGCGCCTGAAAAATATGCAGTAACGATGCAGAACTCGGTTGCAAAAGCTATTAGTTACTGTCACTGGGATCTGGGATGGATATACTACAGTTGCTACGAAATAGAATACTGATTCTGTACTTCAAAATGTCCAGAAACTTGATTACCACAATTTAATAAATGTGAATGACAAATACACAAATCATATTACAGTAATGTTAAAATGCAAAACCTCGTCCCAATCTCAAAACGGAAATCAAGCAGTGTATGTCGCTTAGCTTCGGCAGTAATTACCATGAATCAGGATAGTGCACAGTGCATGTGCAAGTTCTTTCCCCACCCAAAACGCCTTCAATTACAAAAATCTTAATTTGTTGTCCTATCAGTTGTCTGTCAATTCTTGTGAACGTAAATCATCGCATGCAACAAAATCAGAAGATTTGCATAAAGGAACTTCTACTTTTAGGTCCGTCTATTCCCGCATTTCACACGATGGAGATTTTGTGTTAGAATTCACTTTTAAAACTACATATGTATAATAATTGGGTAAGCAGTCGATCGGTTTCCCGTTTTCCCACTTTTTTAGTCTAACCGAGACATTTACGTAAGCATTTACGTATTCACTATAGAAGCTAAGCCTAAACATGTTCAACTGATACACATTTGATTCTAGTTCGAAATGATCTACGTTGAATATAAACGATGGAGCCAGTCAGCCTGACCTAATTCCGAAGACTGGACAAGCGGACAAAAGTATTTAGCCAGTCTGCAAACATGAATTCTTAGACTATTGACTGGAATAATTGGAGACTAAATGTTGGGCCTGAGCCTCATTAGAGACATGGGACAAAGCCTGAGCAGAAGGGGAAAGTGGGCCTAAAGGAAAGTCTTGGGAAAGCGGATAGTGGAATATGTGCCTGAAGAAGATAATAGCGTGATTGTTCTGCTAAAACCCAAATCATCCTGTCTTGTTCAACTCTAATTTCCCAATTTCACATTCCTCCGTTCCGTTCCTTGTGCAGAAGGCCTGAGTGGAAGTGTGTGTGCCTCTAGAAATCAGCTCAACCGTCCTCGCTCTGTTTCAGCTTCATAATCAAAATGGAAAACAATAATCATAATCATAATACTATAAGTCTTCTTCCCTTCCCACTTTCCACCCTGCCTCCTTCCATCCCAGCCAGACATACGTACTACGAACAATTTGAGGCTCAAGTTTATCAAGAAACTTTCTCTCCTCTCCCGAATAAGTAATACTCGCAATATAAGACGAAATGAGTCACCTAAATCCTCAAAACTCCTTTTACTGTGACAATGAATATGTTCCCATTCATTCACTCTCTAGCCTCCGTCTACAGGGTGACTCAGCAGCACACCACATTAACAATCTCTTAAATAGATCACTTTTGAAAGAGCCTGCTCATAACATTGGGAGAGATAAGCGGAGTTTTATATACTTATTTCCCTTATTAAACAAGCAAATGTCCATAAAAGTCCACATCTCCAAATGAAAATTCTGCCCATACCTAAACAGTAAAATTCCCCAAACCGTGTGCAGGTATTGTCCATATTCTCCCACTCAATTTATGTTTTTAGCATCATAAGCTGGCACGGGCAGAATCTGGATTTATATGGTGATTATTGCTAATTTATGGGAAACCTTTGGGTTTGAAATGGACATAAGCTGGTAACATCAAAAGTATTATTTTTATTGAGATTGGCTGGTTTTACATGGACAATTAAAATGGGAGCCTTAGGTAAGCGTTGATTGAAATGTGGTAAAGCTAGCCGCTCACATTATTGTAATAACATGAGGCGTTTGTCGTACTTTTGAAACACCGTGTATAAGCCAGTGTGAGAAATCAGTAAAATTGAAGAAAAGGTTTTTGCCTTCTGAGCTCCGAACCTGGAACCGTTTCGCTCGAACCAACCTTTATTACCATTATGACTAGGAGGCCTTTCAAATGTTATTTAGATTCTGAGCTAATAAGGACATTGAGGATGTCTGAGGGTGAGAGAATCTACGACCCAGACTTAGCATTATTAAATTAGTTCCTAAAACCTGGCCTATTTCGTCCAATCGGCCTAAATGCGAAAGGGAAGAGCAAATAAAGTTTTATAATCTGGAAGAGGCACAGGACAATTGGGAGTTCCAGAGTCAGTTCCTTCGGCTGCTGGAGCTTTGGACCTAATGCTCTGCTCCTTGTAAATAGTAGAAAGCCAAGGCCAAGTAAAAGCTGGGATTTCTCCTTTTGAAGCGTGAAGAAAGGCTGGATCTTTGATTCTTGGAGCATATGCTAAGCCTGAAAGTCATAGATTCACATAATGGGCTTGACTTTCTAGAATCTACTATTTCTATTATAATTCCTTCTTCTATGAAATCAGCAAAGTTCCTCACAACGAGTTGACCAGCCGTTATCTTTGACTATCTACATTTACGCGCTTTTGCATTCCAGTTGTGACCATCACCGAGTCCTCACCGTAACGTGAATAACTTTCCAATGCAACGAGCGGAACAGCTTTGAACAATAACGTATATTTCCAGTGTACTTCATTAAATAACTGTGCTGGAAAATGGAATTGTACGCTTGTAGGTCCTTTAATTAAGTTCAAGCAATGTTTATTTAAACTTTCGCCGCTTTTCGGTACTTCACTGCATGACAAGTATTGAAAGCATAGCAACATCACACAGAGTATGTACATGGTTATTTCTGGCAAATCATGATAACTTGTTTTCAAGTATTTCGGTAAATCCAAACGAGTGTAGAGCTAAATCGGGATAATAGCGGGCTTATGGCTTAGCCTAGGTGCGGCTGAAGAAGACTAGATACGAAATAATTATGATCTCCCACACAGCAATAGCGATCATCAAAGTCCAAGCCCAAAAAGTAATTATCATTAAATGTCTAATGTGAAAAGTTGTCATATTATGAATCTCGGTTGCCAATGCTCCTAACTAACTGGATCCTGATGAGGGCTAGGTGCTACATTCCGCTCACACTTGGCTTGGCTGTGGCTTCAGTTCAGACAATAGACTTGAGCTACGTGGCGCTGGCTCTCCTCCGGTGTGGTTTGAATTGTGAATTGTGATATTCGTCCGAGGGAATAAACCATTTCATGATTATGCAAACAGAACAAGGGATTAGGCTCTTGGCTAAGGCTTAAGTAATAGTGGAGGAAGATGCTTAAAACTCCAAATCAAACATCTGGTGCCTTCACCAGGCAAGCAACTGGTACTTAGGCATTCATTCCTTCCCTGTATAATTCATTTAGTTTAATGTGAGTTCGAACCGCCATAAGTTGGGCTCAATAATGGGCAGACTTATGGAAACTCCTAAATACACAAAACCATACGGCATTCTCTAATACGAGAAAACGGGACTAATATCACTGCTCCCAAACTCAGCCATTACTTCCATAATACACTTTTGTACCTTTGAAAATGGTTTTTGGTGTAAGTTGCACTTGTGTATTGCAATTTGCAATACCAAATCCCATTTTCTTTGCAACAAAAAAGAGCATGCCTGGATTCCAAACAAAAAGGGCAAATAACCAACGGCATATCTGTAGGAGTTATTTAGTTTATTCAAAGGATGTGTGCATGCACTTGGAGTATACGTATATGTACTACAGACAGTATCCCGTTTGGAGTTTGGATACGAACTGTGCTATCTTGCTCCTGGTAAAATAAACACGGAAATGCTTAAAAAGCATATTACTCGACGACTTTGATGAGATGAGAAATGTGAAGAAAGTACTGTTTGCTGAGGAAGAAATGGAGTAAGTAAACTGAATCTCCATCTTGCATGCACAATACACAGCGCGACCCACAAGGAGTTAGTCGACCTTTTACATTGCAATTTTGAGAATACGAAAATAAATATATGAATTCAACATGCATTTTTCTCACGGGGTCTTCATTATATCAAAAGCAAAAGTGTGAATGAAAAACGGACTACTGGCTGTTGAATTGTTGAGCAGAGATATCTAATAATAATTGGACATCACGATGAGGTGTTTTGATATCCTGTATTTACAAAGTTTATTTAGTGCATTTTTTAAAAATTCTGTTCATGCATAATCTACCCACACATGATAATTCAACTATAGCTAAATGGGGATTTTTGGTCGAAGTAAGAAACATGGTAAAACAGCATGGAGAAAGTTTCAACTTAACGAAGAAATAAGCCAACCAAAACTTGTTGTACTCATCACTCATTGAGATTGAGACAAGCAACTTTTTATAAAACAGCTCTTCTCTAATCTGCTAGTTTTAGGTCAAAGGTCACCTCAAACAATAAACGCAGGAGCGCTTACCCGTGTTTACCGACTTTATCCATGCAGTTTACCTGGTGAAATATATCTGTTATATGTATATCTGTTCCTTACTTACTTCCGGTATTAAGCCACTATCTACATATTTCAATTGGTTTCATTGACTCAAATTGGATCAAATTGTAAGTGCAAATAAATGGGACCATTCACTAAAGAACATTATCTACTTACTTGAACTTTTGGGCTTCGAATTGAAAATATAATCGTTGAAATACTCACATACGCACATATATTTAGCTGGGTTGAACTCAAGAAAAAATTGAACGCGGTAAATACGCATTAAGGCGAGGGTTAGCTTTACTCGAGCTAATATAGTTGAACATAAAGACGCTAAATTGGTATTTTCAATTTCAATTTTCAATTTTGGAGAAAGTTGGTAAACACCAAAGAACGGACTTACAAAGTAAGTTTCATCATAGGATAGGTTAAGTTTTTCAAAAAGCTTTCTGTGAAAATTTCATTAATTTTAGTTGTTCTAGGGTTTTCAGGAAAGCCAAAAATTGGGATGATATACGTGTTTCTCCATGGGTGTTTGTCGTGATAGTTTACAAATTTCTCCAAATGTGTTTAATACATATGGGCGTTTAACAAACATATATATCTCCGTGATGTTAACCATGGCGGGTGTTCTACTACTTCCTCAGTGCCATGGGCGTTTAACAATTGTCCAGTTTGGGTGTTTACCGTGTTCACCCAATTCCGCACTTCATCGCAAAACAGAATAAAAACCCACGTAAATATAAACTAGGACAAATCTAGAATTTCTAAGAAAAGAAAGCAACTGTAACATAGATAGATACGGAAATAGGAAGAGGCTGAAGGCTGAAGAAGCCAATCCTGTTTTTCTATTTTGTCTAACAACCCCAACTTTTAAGTACAATAATATTAAGAAAGGCCTGAGTCTCTCTTTTGAGAAGTGAAAGTCGAAGGAAGTGAAAGTGGCTCTGTCCGTTCCATGAATACGGCAGAAGAGCTTGGCTGATGTGCAGATGGTGCAGAATTCTCTCATCCATCATAACCGTCCTTCCTGTTCTCAGTGACAAGGGCTGAGAAATGTGGAGCAGCAGCGGAGATACACTACATGATACAAGCTAATAGCTAATGACATACATCCGCCACATTATTTCATGCCCCTTCACTCCGATCCCGATCTCCGTCTCTACGCCACGTCTCCCTTCCTCCTGGCTAGGCTCAAAAGCTTTAAAAATCCAAAAAACCCAAATAAAATACACAACTCAACCACTCAGACTTGAAAAACAATGAGAAATATTTATTTTCTTAACTAGAAGGTATATCATATATTTAATTTGGAGTAAAGTGTAGTCAAATAACTCCCCCGTAAAATGATTATGTTATCAACTCGTAGGTTAGGTACGTAAGAACTGTAAAACTAAAACAATAGCATACACTGGAAACATGGGCAGAATTCCAGACAGGAGCAAAACATACAATACATGTATCCAGGAGATTTGGATTTAGTCTTTTCCAATGCCTTGTACACTAAAGCAATTGCCCAAACATGGGTCGTTTGATTTCAAAAGATCTTTTTTCTTAGTCGTAAATCTTAATTATAAAATATACAATACAGTAAAACTCCGTATATCCATTTCCGTTATGATCCTCATGTAAAGATTCAAGAAGAATGTCGCTTTGCTTCCATTGGGCTCGAATATACATATTATACTCGTACTCAATTAAACCAAGCCTAACTGCCAGGAATATGCGGAAAAGTTAATATTATTCTAGCTTTTTCTGTTCGTAGCAGAAGTGGCTTACCAATGATTCCACCCAACTTCTTAACATGCCATTAGCATTATCACCTGTGATAAAATGTACCTTCAAGTATCCAATCTATATTGCATGAAGCTAACGCCTAATTACCATAATATACGAATTCGTAGAGTCTAGTTCGACCTTTGGGCTCCTGAATACAAAACATTAGGATCTGTCATCACAATTCCAAAAAAATCCGTTCATCTATCGCTTATCGCTTCTGTCTCCCAACCGTTCCTCAATGGCCTAATCTTCGTTCCATGACAAGTAGCATAATGTCGTCTGTGTGATGGAAAATTCCTAACTATTGTGCCGTAGCATTAAATATCACATATACGTAAGATAAATAGTTAGACCTAGAGCTAGTTGACAAATTCTAGATTTGCATTTGTGGCAGAGCCTCGGATTTTGAACTGACCAATTGTAATTATGAGTTCGACAGGGGAGAATGCCTTTCCGGGGTGCACACCGCCCTGTCTTGAAATTAGATGGCTGACATAGAACGGGTATTCTCATGCGGACAGTCAGCAGGCTAAACAAACGATCCTATGTTGGTTTCTATGTTGTCATTCTTATTTGAAGAAAGAAGCGTGTCAAGGGTTTGACCGGTCAATTTGTTGAACAGCAAGCTATGCCTCCAGTCGAGGGTTCAGCTTCCCCTCGCCCACTCAGGTTCACAGTCTGGCCCGTGTAGGGTTTTTCCATCTTGGAATCCAGCTTGGTCCATCGCTCGACGGCTGACGTGAAGGCGAGCGTGACGTTGGTGCTCTCCTTAGCACTGGTCTCGACGTAGGGCAGATTCCCGTTGGCACTGCACCAGTCCATAACCGTTTCGTAGGCCAGTTCCCGTTTCTCCACCTCCGTGTCCACCTTGTTCCCCAGCACGATGAAGGGAAAGTTTTGTTTGTCCTGAACGTCCGCCCAGTGCAGAAACTCGTCTCGCCAAGTCATCAGATTACTAAAGCTCTGCTTGTCGTCCAGTGCGAACGTTAGGAGACAAATGTCAGATCCACGGTAGAACGGGGTCCGTAAACTCTTGAACCTTTCCTGACCAGCGGTGTCCCAGATCTAAGGGAAACAAATTACATTCTTATTATTGGTCAGGTATGAAACGTGGAAATCCCAATTTTCGATTTCAAGGAGGTTTCAAGGAGGTTCAGCACGACGTGTTTCATTCGTTTCTTCTATATCTTCGTAAACTAACAAATTGGAGCGTAAATTATCTTATAGCAAAGCGTACCATACAATAATGTATTAGGGTATCAAATATCAAATATTATATTCTTAAATCATGATTAGATTTTGGTACCTGTAAAGTGTAGAGCTGACCATTGACGTCGAGCTCTTTATTGAGGAACTCAACGCCGATAGTATGGAAGGAGTGTGTGTCGAAACGGTTCGAGACGAATCGATTCATGAGACAGGACTTTCCCACGCCCCCGTCACCCAGCAGAATGCATTTGAGCAGAATACTTTTCCCACTCCCACTCGCCCCACCACCGCTTCCCGCCCCTGCTGCACCGCTTCGGCTAGACATCTTTTAAATAAAATAAAAATTCGATGTTATTGTCAAGGCACTACGTTGTAGGTCATATACAACTACTTTGAAGCACAATATTCACAATACTTTTCCGTCATCTTCGTATCTACACGAGATTCCAGTAATAGACCTAAGCTAGTTTCAGAATTATTGACAGTTTTATGCTCCTATTGACTATTGGCTGTTGACTTCCTGCATTGCCTAAAAGTACGGATTCTTGGAATATCCAACTTCCTCAAACATATACCAACGAATGCCTATTATCATTAACATTATAACTTTTGCCTTCGCGATACATTCCCTGACACATGATTCAAGACAAATCCATTCTTCTCAATCTCAATACTTCAGATTTAAATCAAAACAGTGAAAATGAGCTATAAAAACAGGCACTGAAGCTAAATGCTCAAGATCTGTAATACAATACATAAATGCTCAAGATACACCCTATACGCTATCCCATCAAATAACTGATAAGCACAAGTTACCACAAATAACGCTACATAGGTATTATATTTGCTACTTTGAATTTGTCCAAGGTTCTTTCTTGATACGCAGCACGCTTAGTTAATTTGTTCCTCATTCATGAGATGAGACATTATTTCTTTGGGCTCCTGTCCTG
Source organism: Ceratophysella sigillata (assembly GCA_034693865.1). Classification (NCBI taxonomy): domain Eukaryota; kingdom Metazoa; phylum Arthropoda; class Collembola; order Poduromorpha; family Hypogastruridae; genus Ceratophysella; species Ceratophysella sigillata. The sequence goes on from JAQFXY010000188.1 coordinate 12,834, forward strand.
TGTACCCCAAAAAGCGAGAAACCCTGGTTTATTTTTTATGTCAAACGCCTAACACAAAACTTATGCATAAGGGAATCCAAGTTGAGGCCTCGGCAACCGATCTGTCAAACATAAAAGTTCAGAATTTCGAAAGCTCCGTAATTCTTAAGCTCTGCCATCATCATTGACCATTGATGTGGTTTTTACGCTCTTTTTGAGCTCATCGTATATCGTACTGGGTTTAAACAACAGAACGGAAAAGAGCCAAGTCCACGCAACAACATATAACATGCACAGCATGACTTAGGACAAATTACAACAATTGTCTTATAAGCTCGGGATTCTCGGGATTTTGATATTTTAATTGAATGAAGTGGATATTCAAGACTTACTAAAAACAAAGTCCTATTTCTTCAAGACCAAAGAAGACAGTTTGACCTTACTACTGAGAATAGTATTGAAGTTTGTGTTAGTCAATCTGCTGAATTCAGCTCCCAATTTCTTCTCTCCTTCGTTGTTCGTAGAAACCCTCCTCCAACAAATAAGGAAAACCCGGATACTGGATGTCAAACTGAAATGAAATTTAGAGGCACATTGCTACAATTTGCATGGTCTCGTAATGATTCTTATGGGCAAATAAAATTGCTGGTTGGAAACTCACCAAATAAATTGATAAAAGGTCAATGATTGTGAAAATTAAATGTCAGCTGATTACAAATTCTGAAGTCGTAGCTTGTGGCTTGTAGCTTGTAACGTGTAGCCTGTGCTGTACTGTAAGAAGTTCTGATAGACTGTCACGCAGGCAGAATACATTGCATGTTGAATTGCATGGCTGAAAACTCCTTGCCTTGGGATCAGCCCACTTGCTTTTCCCAATCCATCCTCTACTTCACCTTATCACATATTTTCATACTCGAACTACTCGTCAAGTCCTAGCTAACAAATGGGCCAAGTCATAGAAAACATTGTATTCGCCTAAACAGGATGTTGATGTGGAAATCGAGAAATTATTGAGACGATTATTGTTCCTTAACCAGGAACTGTAGCAATTGCTCAATTATTCATGCAACATAGACACACAACTAAAGTTTCAAAATAGGAAGGAAAATGTCAACAGAAATTATTGCTTCAAATTCTAAGAAAGACTAGGCTGATATGGAGTGCGTCGCCAAAAAGAAGATGATATTGAAACTTAAGTATTGTCCCAGGTATTTCCGCATAATAAGATCCAGGAACTGTTTACGTCAAATGCCAAAGCTATGCGTCCGGCAGCAGCGGTGCCGTATGTACAGCATGGAAGAAACTTGACCCGCTGGTCTCCGTCAACCACTTGACCTAGAGTTATGGTAGCTACTACTACATAGACGGAGAAGAATTTAAACTTGTATTATCTAAGGATCACTCAAAACTATTCCTCAAAATCAAAAAAGTAGGTATTTAAAATAGTTTTTGTATGATCATTGATTAGCAGATTAAATGCAAAAGCTTTTTTTCTCTGGAATTTCAACTTTCCAAAGGGCAAAATCAAAAATATTTAAAAACAGCTCATTTTGGTGGAAAAATCAACATCAAAATCAAATTCATTGATGTTGTAAGCTTTAGAAAATCATCAATTTCTTCAAAATCAAAATGATGTTAATGTCCAAAATCATGATTTTCAAAATGTAATGGTGTTCTCTGCAATTGAACTGTAGAAACACCAGGTAAACTAATGATCGCAGATTAAATGCAAAAGCTTAAGCTTTTCTTCTCTGGAATTTCAACTTTCCAACAATGCATTTAACATTAATAGTTCCATGATAACTGGTTGACCCAGGACAGCGGGTCAAACACCTTCATGCAATAACATACAAACATCTGCATCATGCCTCCTCATAAATGCCAGATATATTTGGATGAACATGAACACATCATAATGACAAGCAAGCGGTTTTCAGATGTTTTCATTGAGGCACATGATATTATTATTTATTTCATTCATGTTTTCGTCAACAGTTTTATTTTTACTGTTGTAGAGTAACTACTACATGTTCCACGTGTACGTTTCGGGATAACTTCCGAACATGATAATTGTATACATACTATTCGAAATCTTAATTATGCAATTATTATCTTTCAGTTTGTAAATGTATATACATAAAATTATTCGATCAAACATTTGGATACATACAAACTAATGTTGAGTGAAACTAGTAAGGAAGGACACATAACTTCACCAAATACAGGCGTAATTCATGTTCAGCAACAGAATACTTGAATCTGTAATATCTTGAATACATAAAAATGATGATACAGAAACAAAGACAAATACAATTTGACATAATATAATAATATCGTGTACATTTTCATCACCAACTCTCCACGCAGTAAAATACAGTAAAATAGAAGTCTTGGGTTGTCTTCCTTTTCATTAAAAAACAGTGCAGCGTAAAAAAAGAATAATGCCCACGTAGACATTTAAAATTGACTGCTCAAGGAACTTGAGCATTTCACACAAGAATGTCATTACTATCCGCATAGCTTAAATCCTAAATGAGTAAGTGTAAATAACACAATGGAAGAGATGATGTGGGCCAACTACAAACTGAATTGTAGATTCTGAACGCTAATTGTTAACGTAATCTATAATTAAACAACAGAAACAGAAGGATCCGCATTAAGATTACATTTGTAAAACTAGGAATTAGTTAACAGTGAAACTAAATATTTTAATACAAATTCAACTGAGCCAATCACTCCTCAGTCCATTTCTGCTTGAATTGTTCAGTTTCGAGATCTATCTAACAATTTCTTAACATGCTAGACACAGTACATTCCATTAAAACTAACAGTATACTCAACATTATCCAAGTTAGGCACTAAATATTATTTAATTAAGTTATTATTACGAGGAACTAAGGAACTGTTGCCTGTTGCGCTTTCTCATTTCGTTTTTCTTTTGCATAATATGTTCAGAATATTACGTTGCGAGTGTAGGAAATGATTGTTGATTTTATAAAAACGTTAATTAATTAGGACATGAATTCAAGCGTTGCTTCAGGGTTCAGCGTGTCCAATTCTGATTGAGGAGCTACGAAATTCAACAAAATTCAATACTGAAAAAGTCACGAAAGTATTGGTAATTTCTTATACGCTGTTAAGCAGCATTATACTAAATATTGCTTCATCAGTAAAACTGCAGGGAATCTTAAAAGTAGAATCCGTTAATTGGTTGGTACTGTGCACAGGTACGGTAAAGCTATCAGACAGCAACTTGCTGCGTGATAAATGTGAACATTATATGTAGTTGTGTGGTCAGAAGCGTAATACATATTGTCAGAAAAAAGAAAAAAAGGTGAGTTTTTTGTACAAAATCATTTAAGATAGTAGTAGGTGGGCTGTGAGATATATGACGTAACGAAGAATATTATGCTTTTGGCTACCGGCGAAAAATAACGAGAGAAGAAAATAAAAAAAATAACTGAATTATTGGTAGATTGGTAACTTGATATACCCAAATTTTAATACAGGATTTCCGATACTGGTGAATTTAGTAGAGTGGCGGGATCACGGAATTTTGTTTTTAAAAAATTCTGTTTGGTTGGCAGGTGCCCATGAGTGCTGATTACAGACAGGCTTGAATTTTCTCAATCCAATCTTGAGCTGAGTTGGCATCACTGGCGCAAAAGTTGTAGGACCGTCTCGTAGTTCGAATCTAAATAATAACCGATTTGCAATTAGCAACCCGTCGTGACTCGTGACCAGTGTCATTGAAATAGAAGGTAAGTGAATGGAATCCTTACGTCAAAGAAAGATTTGTCATCAACTTTCTTCGGAGCTCCTTGAGTCGGATAGGCTAAGGTGACATTATTTACTTCGGACAAATCTAAACGGAGAAAAAAGTAGAGTTAGTATCAGGAGAAACAAACTGGCGGATTGGTCAAAACGTTCAAAATAACATTGGCCTACCAATAAATCCTTTGGAGTGAGAGTCTTCCATCGCATCATAATATCTAAGTTGGTGCTTAATAGAATCTAATACAAACCATCGCTGTTTCCAGCCTTTGAGCAGAGCCCCTCGTTTGTACAAGTAGCCTTCGTGAGTACGATTTTCCGCAATATTCGATTGAAACTGGTCGTAGTAACTATGGTGAGAAGGTTGGAGTGTTAGCGTCGCAGGTGTGTCTGTGTATGGCGAAACCAGAACATTAGTACCCACATTTTATATTATTTCAGTCAATCTTGCAAATGCTCTTACTTGCGGGAGTAGAGGAATTTGGTTCCATAACGGAATTCGCCATTGGCCTGCTGGAGCCGTTCAGCCCATCTGTTCCAGGCTTTCCGTACTTTCCAGGACACTTTATCACACCTTCCGTACATTTCTCATGGCATTTGGTTCCACAGTCAGTACATTTCAAAGCCGTCTGTATAATTTAAACTTGAATTATTCAAAAGCAAACAGTAGCACAGCAGCTCCCGTGAAATGAGCATACCAACCTTTCCGAGAAGAATTGACCCACAACTATCACAATTGGCCAAAGTAGTGAACGTATGCTTTTCAAACCGATGAGAGTGGATCATGGATGAGAGGTCACCGGACCGCACCATTTTACCTCGTACCAAGATATCCACCGTGTATCGCTTATGGAAGGCTCTTCCCAGAGTTCGAACCATTTGCGTAGTCAATGAAGATTGACGAGTCCAGCATGTTTCCTCCGGTGGTGACTGAGCGTCCAGTTTATCCCACACTTGTTTCCATTTTTGAGGTAAACGTTGCAATTGAGCTTCCAGTCTATAGATCTCACCCAGAGTGTGCTTGAAGGCATCCGGAATGTGATTTTCCACAATATCGAACCTTTTCAAAATTAAACCAAATAATCACACCTCGTTCCTTTCGATTACATAAGTTCAACTCTTCGTCGTGTCAAGCAAATCTCTTACTCGGTGGAAACCATTCTACGATTGTCCTTGGCAGAAACTGGATCACTGTTCAGCTCCTCGTCATGCAAGTCTGAGTTAAGATCCAAATTAGCCACTTCAATGTCATATGGAGATCCCGTGGTCAAATTCTCAGTCAAATAATAGTCCCATGGCTCAAGATTAGCAAGATTACACATTGGACGCAAAACCTGGGACAAAGTAACAATGGTGTGGTGTGGTTCCCAATTTTGTCATCTTTAATTGTGTATCGATCTAAAGAGCTGTTGCTACATATATTTACCTGAATATCACAATCCTTATCATACAAAAAGTTGTAGAAGATTGGAGTTTTGGCGTGGACCTTGTCAATGTACTCAAATATAGGCTGGCCCATATGATTTTGATGACTGTTGGATCCAACTTGCTTAGCTATAAAACGTATTAGATCAGAAATTAGTTGGTGCATACCAGTACGGACAATATCTTCTGCTCATGCTCAGTGAGCCATGATAAAAATAGTAGAGTAAACTTACCTAAGTGAAAACTCTCATCGTCTGATCCCGTATCCACACCTTTGTAATGTCGAGGGAGCGAACCTCTTTTGTCATCTAAAACCATGAAACCATAAGCAACACGTTCGTACTCGGTGTCAAGGAGGAAGGTACGAAACCTGGCAGATATTGAATGATATGCCAAGAACTTGATGTAATACTGATTAAATTCAAATGAGAGCGGGAACTGTTTGTGCATCTGGAATCAGGAATTAGAAATTAACGACCAACTTAGCAGGTCCATGTGGCTTAAGCTTGAGAAGTGATCTATAATAGTTTACCTGATGCACAATATCTAAAAATTGAATGAAGATGGGTGTAATGAGATGAGTAGATTTGTATCCTTCAGTCCCGGTCATATTATTACGATCTGAAAATCGATGACCAAAGGCAAGCCATTCCTTTTCAATCAGGACATGGAATCCCTCAATAGTTCGGTAGTAAGGGTCCAAGCATAACTGAGCTAGTGCCGTGACCTAGAGTCAAGAAACTTGTTTGATTTAAAGTACAACTCATGTGTTTAATCAATGAACAAAATAGTGCAAAACCTTCTCCTACCTGCGTATTTATATCAGCCCCATCTCCCAAGCACAACATAACAGAAGACCCTTGGATGTCAATTAAGTCCACCACTGCTCCAGCCAGCTGCATAATACTGGACAAGTGCACCAGCCATTCGGAAGTCTCAAAGGCTCTCAGGAAACTTTCTTGTGGGTCAACAACTGTGCTACTTGGGACGACGGCCCTCATGAGCAATTTGAATGATGACCTAGTCTCGCGAAGGTCAGGAACCTGGATCACTGGAATATACTCAATTTTTGAATTGGACTCTGCCTTCAGGCCCTGAAAATAGCGATACCAATTATGATCTATTTTGTTCAATACTTCAATTTACCTTACCACTACAACTGTATGTAGCAAGTACCTATATGCATTGAATATTTAGAAAACTCAAATTCACCTTCATCTTAGATTTTTCCAAAAACACGTAAAGAGCCGCTTTATGAATGTTTTCAGTAATTATTGCTTCACGCTCTATTAATTTTGGAGCGGTTTTGTAGACTCCGGTTGCAGGAACAGGAACAGGAAGTACTTTTCGCGGTCTTGACGTGGTCCAGTTCTTGTACTGCTTAATTCCTTTGCCACCGCTGGTTCTAATTTTGAGCAAGGTGTGGAATATGATTAATGTACTTCAAAACATGCTCAGCGAGTGTGCCGAAGCAGCAGCAGCATGTGCTAAAAGCATCATGGCACGCATAAATACCACAACTCTTTATTCTATCAAAATATTAGTAAAAATCTTAAGTGGGTCCCCAGTCATTGCTCTACTCTACTTTCCTTAAAACATGCTGTTTCATATTACATGTTCCATTAAAATATATACTGTCGTTGTCTCGTGCCTAGTGTTAGTTAAGGCCAATGCCAATGAGTTCCCTATGGTATCTCATTGGCTAAAGCATATTTCCATGTGCACCGTGTACCGTGGTATTCTCTATATCAGTGATAGATAATGTAAACAATTTTTAGTTGTCTCCATTCCAGAGCTGATAATTCATATGAACATTGCAGTTTATGATTCTTGTGGAAAGCTACGCGCTCCAGCGCATTATGCATTTTAACCTGTACCAAGCTAAAAAAATTCGAAAAGGAAGAATCCTTGAGCGAAAGTGTGCATGTGCAGCCAAACTGCAGAGCAGCCGTGTGAATTGAAAATATGCAAAGAGTAAATGAAAAAGCATGTCCATTTTTCAGCGAATAAACTAGTAGCTGCAGAATAAGGGAAGTAGAGTTGACTTCTTCGTTCACAACTCTGATTGAACCCACTTACCCGCCATACCTGAGAGTGTCCATTGCCTTGAAAAATGGATTAGAGGGTCCTTTCCGCCCAGCTTCAGGTGTGATTTGTGACGGGAGGGCAGAGTGTGAGTCCTTGTGCAAATGGGAATGACCAACCACAGTACTCATCGTGAGGAGAGAGTCGAGGCTTAAGTTGCTTTCATTCAGGCCCCAAGTCGAGCCAGACTTCAGTAGGGCTAACGGAGTTGCGTTGATTATGGCTCGGAGAAAGTTTTCTTGTTCAATGTGAGCTCCAGCATCACTCATGCCTCCACCACCTACAGCAAAACAACAATGTCATTATTGATATTACTCGGATAATTCCATTGTTGAGCTCATTATCCGATAATTCAACGGCAAAAGGAAACATCCGGAGCTCTTCAATTTTGGACAATGAAACCTTCTTCTCAAGCAGAACAAATTCCAGAGATAAAAAATACAGTTCTTGTTTTTTTAAGTTACCTTGAGCCTTCTGCGTACCAAATACACGGCTGGCCAGCCCTTTGCTAGTCCAGGCAGCACCACGGAGAAGGAGAGCCCGAGTCATCGGATGTCGCCAGGTAATGACGGGGAATTTCCCATAGCTGTAGCAGTGGCTCAGCTTCTTGAGACTCTCGTCACTGATGCCACTCGGGACCACGACAAGGGCGGGATACGCCCGACAGACGTTGTAGGTACAGTTGACAAAGGAGAAGCGGAAAGACTCAGCCTTCGTGAGAATGGCGGCGGCAGGAGAGTTTCCAGCAGTTCGAGCCGTAGTTCCCAAACCTAGCCTTTTCCAATCTTTACAGTAGCTTCTTTCCAGTGTTCTCTCGATACTCTTGGCGTCCGAGGTCGGGGACGACAGGGTATTCGACAGCGGAGTGTGAGGAAAGTCATCGTCCGATACTAATTCATAGAAAGAGTGGGAATCAGAAGGTTGCTGGATCAGCATTATTCCAGTGAATTTCAATCTATTGCACACAGCAGCAGCACCAAATGATTTATTTAAACGTACAAATTGTACAAAGAAGAATGTCACGCAGAGAAATTAGTAATTCCCGTGTAATTTGTGATGTTCAAGTCATTCAATCAGTGAAAGAGTGTATATATGTGATGTACTTAGTGCGTATTTTGAGCTGTTGCCCTTTGCAGTGCGTAATGCTGTTACTGGGTTACAGGCTAGAAAAGGTAAAATTCACTATTAGTGCGGGACTCACCTGTGGAGAGTGATCCCGTTGATCCCACTGCATAGACACACGAAGGAGGTTTAGGAAGTAAGAGGAAGAGCAAAAATATCATCAAAGCATCAGCATTATAATTACAGTTAGTCAGATAGTTGAGCACCCGTATGGACATCTTGGCTGTTGCTTCAACAGCAATGTACCAGCTATTCTGAACTCAATCAGCTTTGCAGAAAATACCATTATCTCAGTCCCAGATATCCATACGGAAGCGAACACTAGCGTCATTCATTCCAACTGGCCACATTTACTATAGCATAAGTATTGATTTAATTCCCTTTTCGTGAAGGACAAGGACAACGGTATTAAACAAATATTAGGCAGAACCCGTGGCAGTGTAATGCATGACGATACGAAGCAATTAGATGGCTATGTACACGCGTATCAATCAAATTCTGAATAGAAAAACCCAAATTAAAATAGCAAATTGAAAACGTGTTGAACGCAGTGCAAGTGCCGTATTATTGATTGAGACTGCAAAACTTACATGATATTTCATCTCCATCAAGACCATCCCTTGAGGGAGGACTGTTCCGAATTGGAGTGCTATTGTTACTACCGCCAGTGAGATACTTTGTACTTGCTGGAAGGGTACCTCCATTTCCTTGGGCCCAAGTTCGCAATGTATACTTGTGCTTACCACGCTTGGGCTTCACGCCGACCTTCTGCAAAGTTCTTTTCGCAAAAAGCCTACGTAATAATGAAAATAATTGATTATAAAGGAGAATATTCAAATTCTTCGAAAACGGTTCAGATAACAACACAGTACTTACTTCAAGGTCGCATTCTTATCTTTATTTGAGTGAAGAGGTACTGGTGCCACAATTGACTGACCGGCAAAGGCAAAATATTGAAAAATATCAGGCGGGTAACGTTGCCTTGTCAGAAACTTCCGGAAAGTTTCAATATTTTCACTCGTCACCTCCTCATCAAATGCAAGCTTCATCAACTATGTAGACAAGAACAGTTAAACAGTGTCAAATACATAATACATCAAGGCCGTCAAAGAGATAAATAGATCTATAATCTGGCTGAAAGATATCTTAAAACATCCGAGAATACGAGTATTAGAATATTGTCAGGAATTCTCATCAAACTAAAGGTCGCAGGATTTTCTCAAGCACTCCCATGCAACGCAAGAGCCGGCAGAACACACCCAATTAACATTATGTACCAACTGAGTTTTTATTCAGTTCTATATAACCCAGGAGAACCGCGTACATGTTAAATATTCCCAAAAATATTTACCTGGCACGTCGCTGATCTGATCTGAAGTCCTTCCTGAATCTTCTGATCCAAATGTGCAATATACTGAACCGTAAATCGTTTTTCTTTCGTCAGTGAAGTAATTGGAAACGACCGAATCACAACCGGTACACTTGCTAAGAAACCCGACAAAATAGAATGAAAATTGTATTTAGACCACACGTCCATACGTCATGGGTAATTTGAAGGCCTGTGATTCCTTACATGATTGATCACAAGGGGTTCCTTTGAAGATAAGTCGATAGTTGGTGAAGAAGAGAGCTCCTTCAGCAGGCAGCGGAGACTTGTTATGATTCGTAAGTCCATCCTCTCCCAAACCACCAACAGTTTCACCCAGCTCACGTCCGTCCGCCAAAAGATATACACGTAAACTCTCAATGACCAGCTCTTCACCTGGAAGGAACATTGGGCTGGGAACTTTTGGCTGAAAAAATGAATAATCAAATGATTCATAAATTATTCGTTCATAAATATGATAAGCCATTACTATAGCTTTGAAATGATTGATGTTATTGGCAAAGAGGTTATGGTGGTACTTCTTGGTGAATTCATTTTTAGATAAACAAACTTCGCAAATGTTTAAAAAGGCTCCGGTTAGTAGTTAAGATTTTGAGTGCCACTTGTTAACTGCACATGTTTATTTCGATGACAACTTTATTCCGAAATGGGAGGAAATGAGAAGAATTTACCCAAATATTTTGCCAAAAGATCTCCGCAGCCCAAATCGATAATTTATGTTTTACTTTCCCTTTATCATTTGTCACACGAACAGTTTTGCCAAATTTTGGGAAACCTACAAAGTTTTAAAAATAATTTATTCAAAATAAATACACTTACCTTGTGCACTGTGGGTAATCTCTTGGACTCACGATTAACTCCCTCCAACGTCTCAACGTGCATGTCAACTACACCAGGAACCATGGAATGCAGTGAGCGGACATGATCTTCAGTTACTCCACCCTCCGAACAAACCTATGGGGGGATGTTGATTGTTAGTATTGCAACAGCCAACAAAGACGTTGCTGATAAGTTGTTTGTAGTTTACCTTATCCACAAACCGGGTTACTAAACGGACTACCGACATTCCTGACTCGATCACTGGATCGTGATCCTCAAACCCGGATTCCCCTCCAACACTGTCACTTTCGGCCACACTGACGCAAAAAGGGTGAAAATATAATACGGAAATCTAGAGATCTGGAGAAATAGCTTCGTAAAGATGGATCTAATCATACCTTGTAATATTACTAATGTTGTCCGTATTATGATGATGATGATGGTGGTGGTGATGGTTGTTTATTTCCTTGTGTTTCTTGGCAGGCGTGTCCAGAGGTACGAGGAGGTAGACCATGCGATTGGCATAATGGATTGCCTGACTGTAAAGTGTCGACTCTTCACTGTTAATAAGTTCCTTCATCTTTTCAGAATCAATTGTACTGGCCAATCTCAACTGTTCAGCTGCAATATCAAGAGCGGTATATTCTACGGGTTTGGTGAACACAGGCGAATGTAAATCCTTATTTCTCTGAAAACCGAAAATGAGTCATTCATTACATTGAAAACCTTGCCAGCCAGCTACATAATAATTCCAAGATTCATTCTTACATCCGAGTTGGAGATCACAGAATAGTTATTGTTGTAGAGAGAATTGTCCAATCGTGGTAAATAGAGAGCTTTAATATCTTTCTGGACGTCAGAGTAAAAGGCAGATTCCCAAAACTGTTGATTTTTCCATACAGGATGATCCTAAAGTAATTTACCCAATATTCGAGCATAGAATCAAATAAAACTCAACTTTCCATTCCAAACAGTACATGTAGCAGGCTCGCTAATAATTTTTTTCGACGTACCTGAATACAACTATATGCAAACTGAATCACACCCGTACATAGTTTTCGACAAAACGAAGTGGCAAGGGGAAGAAGAGCAAATGCAACCCCATGTTCGTCCGCCTCGCTTGTTTCCTGAAAGTAAGAATTTAGTATTTTAGATGAAGTAAATACCATCAGATGCTAATAACTTTAAACAATAATGATATGAAACGATTTTAAAACGTTACTCCAAGTTATTGGGTTAACTTATTAATTATTCTTAATTTTAAATGATAAAAAACAAGCGGACTTTTTTGTTACAAAAAGCAGTCCATTGTATTCCAACAAACACAGATTCTTGCTGTTGTTTAATGGTTGCAAAAATTAGCTTCTTCTTCTTACGTGTTCAATATTAAAGTAGCAGTTTACCTGCAAAGCACAGTGCATCAACTTGACCACCAAGTCAAACTGCTGAGGTTCGAGCATGGCTTTGTTTCCAGTAACGTGCCGACTGAGTTCTTCACAAAGGACTAGCTTTGCTGAGACATTCTTCAGGGCTCGTGTAACAGCATGAATGCTCTTCCGAGCGTCAGATATTTTATTCTCGAAGATGCAGCTAATACAGTTACGCAGCACCTAAATTGTAACAAGACAATTCTTTATAGTAAATACGGAATAACACCGTGAATTCCAGAAGGTATGTACTTTCATACCTCAAGACGACGTGCAGAGTTGTCTACTAATAGCTTTCTTTGATCCAGTAATTCTGTAACTTTGGGACCAATAGGAACTATGCGGGGCTGATTAAGTTTTGAAACACTGTTGAATCTGAAATGATGTAATCGGTTTATAAGCTACAAAAACAGGGCAACGTTAATAAGATAGTGAAAACTAACGCACGTACCTCGATTGGAGTTGCTTTGACATGCCTTCACGAATTAGTTCTTGAATAACAGCACCATTTAAATTGGGGAATACGGGTGTATGGATTCGCGTATGAGCTCCCTCAGGAGGCCTGACAATTTTAGGAACATAGGGTTGAGAATTTGGATTCTCGTTTAGAGCCAACTGCTGAGCGATCTCCTACAAAACAATCAGATAATTTTAGAATCATTGATAAAATAGGCTACCAATTCTACTACTCAGGCGTGTGCCATTGCGATATTAGTACCTGGATATGACTCATCGCCAGCTTAGGGTCACGTGTTTCTGCCTGGAGTTGCTCCAAAAGGGAGCTATAGAGATCATCCCAAATATCATTTGTTCTCCATGGTGACCCTCGGTCGGAGATAAACTGATTGAAACATTGACTCCCTAGCAGGCCACGGACAAAGAGATTATCACTTAATCCTCGTTCACCCAAAAACTTGGCCTATAATGTAAAATATTGATTTAAATTAAATACACAATAGAAAACGAAATAATTGGAACGAGTTCAAACTCATAATATTTTCCCTTTACCCGATGAAAGGTTATCACTGGAGTTGAGTGAATTCGAATAATCACAAGACAGGATCTGTAACCTTGAAATAACTGGGCCAACATTTTCATGAAAATGGCTCTAATTTCCTTGTCCAATTGAGCTGTGACAGAAGGTTTTACAGCCAATGGTGGAAAGGCGAAGTCTGACGAAGTTAGTTCAGGATGCAAAACCATTGTTAGCAGTTCAAATACTTGATTCCAAAGGGAATCTGGAAACCGTGGAACAAAACTTGGTTGAACTTCAGAACTCGCTTTCGAATCACTGTATACTAGAGTTTGCTTCTCGGAATTCCCTTTTCCCTCGCTCTGCGTCTTTGGGGACATCTCAGGAATTGTAATTGAGCCACCGTCCAAGTCCACCACAATCACGTCACTCTGTCAAATACATAAAACTCCATCAAAAATTATAGCGTCACACTCAGCCAAGAATGACTGACTTTCAATTACCAACTATTGGCGATTAAATACAATGCAATGTCGAAATATGCAAAAATCCACACATGAGAACAGAGTACAGGCATAGTAACTTACCAATTTCTCCGTTATGGCCTCACGAGCTTCAGACAGGATTCCGATCATAAAGGGAGTTGGTGATTGTGCGATTTCCGCAAGTAAGATGGGAAGTAAGGGAATAAACGTATGAAGCCATTTGAAAGGATACATGAGGCCAGCTAATGCGTGACAAGCGTCGTAGAGTCTCGTACTACTCTTGGAATGAAATAGAATCTTCTGTTCAGTCATCACAGCACATAACAGTGTCAACACATTATTGATTCCTGTGAAAATAAGGCAGAAGCACTAATTAAGTTCAATTCAGTTCTTGAACTAAATAGAGCAGCCGTCCATCCTAATTACCTAATTGATGAAATAAAGTTGCAACTGTGGAATTTGTCACTGGAATGGAATCATTCAGTGGAGGTTGAAGGGCTTGTCGATCTCCGCCGCCTATACTGAATCTAATTTGAGGTCCACCGGCTGGTGGAACTTGAATGTGACCTAGCAGGGTTCCTATTAATGTTTCCAGCGGCGGGCCATTAGCTTCTGAATATATGGTGTATATTGTCCCTAGGCAGTGCTGCAACATAGGAAAAACAATGAATATTAAGAAATGAGTTTAATAAACATCCTACTCTACATTGACTGATTAGAGCAAAACGGTTTATTTTTACTGTTTGAACATTACACCACACGTAGTAGCTAGTAGTCATAATGAGTAATAGAAAGCCTTACACGAAAAGTTTCGCTTAAATTCAGCCGGGACTGAAGAACCAATACTTTAGGTGCATACATCACAGTATGAAACTGCGACGAGGGATAGCGTAAAATCACATTATCACCGCTCCCATCAATATCCTCATCCTGGAAAACCAAAAAAAAACATAAACACATGTTACGTATGGGTCACGTCAAGACGAGTCTTAATCTTAATGGCGAAAAGAAACAACCGAAACGTAACAATCGATAGACAAGCGACTTAACGTTCCGTACCCAAGTCTTCTAGCGCACCTAACACATGGTAATATAGCAGGTTGTTTATATTTTCAGTTTTGATACACCTGCATCTACGCTGACGCTGGACGCTATTTTTTGTATACACTTCACCCTTTGTCTGTAAATAAGATATGTGGTGATAAACAACGTGAATTATAAAGTATTATTATAAGTTGCAACAAGTTTTACGCATAAAGAGAGATAATTCGGAACATATTTGAAGTTAAATGAAAATATGAACAAAACTATAACATACCTACACATTGTATTTCACTATATACGTGCAAAGTGCAAACGTGCATTGTGTTTCGCATTACATCATTGAGATTTATATCCCGCCAGAAACATATGAAAGTATTCCCAATGCGTTGGCTCTTTAAATTATCTTGGGTATAAGAAGAGGACATTCTAAGAACTTAATCCAGACCGAGAAAATAAAAGACTCACCTCGTCGACGGGTTTGGAAGGAGTTATGGCAATGGGTTCATAGAAGCTAAGACAGGCACAGTAACGTCGAGTCCCATACATGTCAGTGAGAACACAGATAAAAAACTTCGGTTCCTTCCGCTCTGTTGCCAAAGACCATCCTAAAGGCTGACAGAACTGAAAGATAAGATAACTAAATAAATTGTAGCACGACACAACTTTCTTTTTCAAATAAGTAACAGCGCTCAAAACTCATAACGATGCTCAAGCAATAACAACACTTCCAGAATCTACGTAATGTTGAAATAACTTTTGACTTCGCAGTTGGAATTAACTGGTTAATTGGGATGGCTATGGGCTATGGCTATGAAAATAATCTTTTGCATAAAAGAATATGGAGCAGCGTTTAAAGTTTACACTAATAATCATAATATTGGAAACTCGAAAATCGTTCATGAACTAATTACTAAAATCGTATTCAGCAAAATGGAAATTAATTTGACACTGTAAGTTATCCACGTATCAATAGATTGATATTTATCCCACACATTGCCAAATTATTTCATTCGTTGGCAAACCGGATAGAGTAAAAGAATAACATGAAGTAGTAAAGTCCAACAGTAAACAATAACAAACCAGAAGAAAGAGTATACAGAGTTTGGAATGCGTGGAGGGAAGAAATACTCTATGCGTAAAAACTGTAACTAAATCATGAGTGACGGATCAAATGTCTCTGATTGAAAGTGAATAGGGAAGACGAACTTGACGTTATTGTAATCTGAAGACATAACAGACTAATTGTCGTATATTAAAGTCCAGCAAACTTGAGAGTCTGCAACATCGTGTCAATCATCAACTACCAAGACCAAATTGAATCGAAAGGAGACACGAAGTACTTATCGCAGAAAAAAAGCTAGTCAAGCAACACTTACTGCCTCAATGTCACAAATAAAGGCCTCATCATCCCAGTCTTTGGTTGGAAATCGTTGAAGTAATACTCCACATGGCATTCCGCCTCCTGAAATTAACAAAAACATACATGACAATTATAATTACAAACCTAGCAAAGTATAACAAATTGAATATGTCGAATTGTAACAAAAGGTCCGTACGTTGTACTTGTGTGCTGTAGCTACATACTGCAAAGTAGTCCGCCAATCGTTTCATCACGGCTATACAACCCTGAAACCTTTTAGTGGGCGAGAATCTGTAATAAATCGAGAAAAATCAATTTGAAACTTAATTTCACAAAATGTATTGCCAAATATAAACATTTGCAACAATGTTTGTTTAAATAAAATTATATACATACATGGACAATATCAAACATAGTAAATATAGTAGTGAAGATTTATTCAAACCGGATAGAATATAGAATCAACGAATTCGGTAGGTTTATCTTAATTTACTGCCTGGGATTTACAATAGCTTTAGATGCTTACAGTAAGACGAATGAATGAATGGATGAAAATGTTTAATTGACTAATACACGCAAGTGTTACAACACCCACCCTCGCGAGTACATACATAGTATGATTTTGAAATAGACTTTTCATATGGGTTAAGCAGTTACAGTGGTGAGGTATATACCCGCTATGCATGGTTTCCGTTGCATTTGTCGATAGAATGGTTCAAGGAAATCTTATGTCTGGCTTTATTTTTATTTTTTATTGCAATGACATTTTATATGTCAAATTCCAAATCCGCTAAAGTAGAGGATATAGTATTTTACTCAGCATATCCGATTAATAAAAAAACAAACTGAAACAAATAACACCTGAGGGAATCACTATCATCATGTGTACTGTCGAATAGCGTTACGTCACTGAAGGCTTTGCCTTGCAGGTGGGAGTTATTTTGTCTGAAGAAATTAGATCTTTTCTGAATATTTGCACCAACAACATCTGCGGTAGTAAAGAGCAAGGACTTTATCTATTTTTATCTCAAAACCCATTATAATGCTTCGTGTACAGACGAAATGGAATCTGAATAGGATTTTATACAGAAGGAACGAGCATTAAGTAATTATTGCAACATTGCAAGACTCTCTACCACTCTTGCTCATGATTGTACCTAAAACTGAATTGAATTCAACTTACCGGTCATCGTGATTCATGTTCATGATGATTTCAGACGATGACTTGAGTTTGACTCCACGTCTAAATTCACTTTCCTCCACAACTAGAAACAGAGGGAAGAGAAACAAATGGTTTGTTACTCACGGACACAAGGATAAACGAGTAATTATAGGATGCCAGATAAAAATATAACTTTGTATCCTTTAGTTCCTGGTCCACACTCCACATTACTACATACGTTCCCCTTATTAATAGAGGATAAATATCTAACCGAACCACAGAGGAGACATACCGAGCATTATTTTCTCCTAAATGTTTACTATTCCAAACTTTGACAGGCTAGCCAAACGGTGAAAGGACTAGCTGGAGCGACTCAGAAGGTATTCACTATTTTCGGCTTCTACTAACACAAAATTCCAGCCACATTGCACCAGAACCACCACCAGCAGTAAGTTTCTATTTAGAGTAGGAAAATATTCTATTGAGACTTAAACGGTGAGTATTATAAACACTAGACGGAACTGAAGAAGAGCCGAGACAACTTTTACGGGATGAACAGGAGTAAAATAAACCAGACGATGTGAGCTGACAGATAGATAGGAAGAGACTGACGGTGGAAGAAACAGAGCTCAAAGAGTCCACAGTGTGCGTGTGCAGTGGAATGAGGATAGGCACAAGAGGGTTAGATAAAATTAACTCGAGCATTTACAACAAAAAACCTTTACACATTACAGGAATAACCACAAACTAGTGTAAAAAAATATCCACTGGGAATCATAATCATAACAACCAGGCAGTAGTGAGTCAGCGTGAGTGAACTAAAATGCACAGTCTAATTACCTAAGGCTATTAGGATTAGGATCCCAAAACGAGGAGTAAAAGTAAAAGTGAGAAACATCCAGTTGCAATTATGATTCGTGTCCAAAGTGTTTACGCTAAGAGATATCTTCGGACAAGGGAGCTATATGTATTTAGATAAGCCAAAGCTCCCGAGTCTTTACACAAGGCATGTCCTTGCCGGTTCACTAAGTTCTACGTCAACTGAGCACTGTCGTCGTCAGTTGAGCATCCTGGAATCTACTCAACTTTGGCATCAGACTAACCTAACATAACTTGACACAATTTAGCACCAAATACTCCTGACTTAACATAAAGTCACGGTGCTCCATTGACGTCTGACGCCCTTGTTTGCCTTGAGTCGACCAGATAAAGGAGCCAGTTTCTCACGGGATAATAGATAGGAATAGGAAATAGCAGACGCTCAACAAAAAACTCCATTAGTAATAATACTCTCATTTCTATTGTCGCCTACTAAACCCAGTCGATCTGCACGTACAGCATACAGAGCTGCTCACGAATATTTCCAGCCATATCTATTACCCGCACAAAACTTTATTTTATGCTAGCCTCGCATTCGCATTATCTAGCCATTTCCCATGTATGATGTAAGGCTCCAGGTTATTTTCCGTATTTATTCCACTACTTGTCAACTCTACTCAAGCAGCCCTGTCCGTATCTCGTGTAACCAAAATAAAGTTCGTTTCTGTACCTTGTACCTCTTCTGCTCTGTCCTGCACATCTCTTTTCGTATTATCGGGTCCTCACAGAAGAGATATGAGTGCTAAACACGCTAAGAGAACAGATGACAATGATAGGGTACATAAATCAGAATTGGACGGTTTTCTCAGTTCAAAAGCTAACTTCCCAAAAGCCTCCTTCCTCCCTCTGCACCTCCACCTTATACCTTTCCACTCAGCACAATCTAATCTCAAGAACTCGAAAACTCAAATCTTATATTATAATTATCCCCTTTTATTTTACAAGCAGCAGGAGAAAAGTCCATTTGGATCTTTCAATCAATTTCTTGGAACATACATTGAACATGTGTTCCGTATCTTGGCTCTAGATAACCTACATGCCGAAGTCGGCATCTCTACCCAACTAACATACATAGGACAAAGTTCTTTCCCCATTGCAATGATTCAGCTTCAGCTATGTCAAAGAAACCTAAATATTTTATATCTATTATCAGCACTCTGCACCTACGAGAAGTCAGAATAAATAATACACATCTTCCTATCATCGTCGCTGTCTGAAACATTTAAATGAATTGTGTTATCACGTCTTTAGAATCCTGCCTCTTTTGGACTGTATCGAATTCTAACGTTGAGGCCCGCCCAAGACAAACACAGATTGAATTGAGCTTATATGTACTTAGTACCTTACATTACAACCCTGTCAACGTTATTTAATCCACCGCTTAGAGCAAATAACGAATATATCGTTAATGGTAGCAAGGAACGGATACATCGAAATTCGGTCCACTGAAATCTACAGGAGCAAGAAACATGAAATGGTTCTAACGCTAACAAGAATAGGGATTAGGGATAAAGTCGCTACATCTTTTACAGGCTGCATGCATTAAAAACATTTATTTCCTCGCAAAACCCAATTTTTCCTTTCAGAATTCTGAATCGGCAAAGACTGGCAATGTGCTGATGATGTTCCTGTACACGACTTGACATTGCAATTATCATCTATATTATATTCCTAATCTTGTAGCTTAATTTCGATTTATACAACCCCCACCCTATATGCAGAATCATTGCACACTTACTTCCCGAAGCGTGACTACTAGTTCAACTCTCAACATCACTCAGCTTAGCAGTCAGTCTGTCTTCTCGAGTGTAAATGAAAACACTTTCTTCCAATGCAATGTTAATATCTTAAGCATGAAAAAAAGCTTTTAGTTTAGAAGAAACCATTCATTTTGTTTTGGGCTCATGTAATATGTAATACTAGTAGACATAAAATATGGAAACTTTATCCCCTTCATGTCGATTCTTCCAAAGAAACTCACAACGTGGAAAAACTGTACGCGCCCATGAATAAAACTAGCAGCTCACAAATCAGCGCAAATCACAGAACCTGGAATGGGATCAAATGACTGAATTTAATACACGCATGTAGAAACTGTAGACATATTACGTTACGTCCGTGTATATACTTCTTATAATTTACACTAACAATCCGTGAATTAATGCAAAGCAAATCCCTGAACTGAGGCATGAGGTGCTGGGCCAAATGCCGTCAAGTCTCATGCGTGCATGTACACACTGGAAACTTACTTAACACCTTAATTTGCTTGTTATAGATTAGAAATATGTATAAGTTTGATAAATCATTCCAGCCAGCTGCAATGGGAGACGCTGCGTTTAACAATGCAGCACAGGTTGTGCACCAAACTTCAAAACCTGACAGATGCGCATAAACAGGCACACATTACCCTTGTTATAAGCACTGATTTGACGATAGAAGCCCATCCAGTTATATTCCACAACTAAACCAGCCACAAGAAATTAGGCTCCTCAGGTAACTCAATAATCACATCTACACGGAACAAGTATATACTGCAATATTATGAAGAGTATGAGTCATGAGCAACTTCTCCATTGGATCATATAATAATAGTGCGTAGAGATAGAGACGACAGTGATAAATTGCTTGCAAAAAATATTATCTCAACATCCAATAAGACATCGAGTGCAGACATTAGCAAAAACTGTATAAAAAATAAAATTGATAAATCGTGCAGAGTAAAACATATATTTCCCATGCTCCTCACTATTAATTACTGCTACTTAAACTTAAACTCACGAGATGAAAACAGACCATGTTGGCGTATACAGTTATTCAGATTGTCGAATTTGAGTGCCTGAATAATACAACCATTATTATTCTTTCCCCTAATTCTAATTAAAATTACGTGCCAATACTTGATAATGACTTTTCGCGAAATTGGAATTAATTGGAAATATCGATTAAAGAATTCTAGACAGGCTTAAATGTTAAATAATCTTGAACATATTTGGAAAGGGCCGGTTTTAATTTTTTTTTAAAAACGAGCCCTTCAGGTATTCAAAGTTGTCAAAATTTCTAATTTAAAACAAATGCAAGGCAGGCCTTACTTTGAGCGATCAGTAGAACAAAACAGAAGCAGTGAAAAATCCGAAGGAGGATTATAATCATATTTAGAAATACAAGTTTTAGAATTAGATTATATACATATACTACCTATAATACAATCCAAGACAGTAAAGCTCATTCGTAAATTCAGATGTAAGCCTAAATACATTATAGCAAAACAAGACCATCATCGGTACAGTTGCAAGTTGTAATTCAAGTCAGCCAGGTGAGTCATTCCAGAATGCCACAAAGCTAAACCTCACCAATCTGCAACACACAGATAGACTTGGATCTATATTTCATTCCGTGAGCATTATTAAAGCTCTTCCTCACCCTCCCTGAAACGGAATTACTGCCGGGAGATGAGTAAAGAACATACAGGACGTAGACTTCCTGAACTAATCAAAACTACCTACAGGGAAATGCCTTGGGCCTCGGGTAATACAATTTCTTCCCTCAATACTTCAGGCATCACGAGGGGTTACCCGTTACTACACAATTACGGACTACAATGGTTTCAAAATATTGTTACTTTAATCAGATATTGGAAACAATGGACCTGTGCGGTGACAGAGCTTTTGGGGCTAGTTTGACTTCCTGTCATCTGCTCACGTCTCACGCTGGATGGGGATTATCCTCTTAGCTCAACACGATGATGTACTAGGATTTAGGGTTTCGAATTTTTCAGAGATTCTCATACCGTGTTTCCAAAGATACATTACTTACAATGGATTTTTGTAGAATATTAAATAACCTGGAAAAACGCGTTTTCACGCTAATCGCAATGGTATTTTTTATAGTTGTAAAGCATGATGCATATAAATATGGTTTTGTTCACGGGGATATTTACAGATGAAAAGTCTGTGTGAGCAGCTCTGCATATAGTAAAAATAAGCTCATTTTGGCGTAGAAACTCAAGATTGGAAGAGTGCTAATTAAATGGTAATAATAATAAGCAGAACAAGCGGAGAAGTAAAGGAAGATTTTATCCTAAACAAGTAGCGTAATTAATCGGAATAGATCATAGACAACGGGAAATTTTGATAGTGAGTTAACATTCCAGTCCAGTGTCTGACCTTCAATTTCAATTTTCAATGTGGAAATTAGCATTAGCCACAAACTGAAGTCGCTTCAATCTAAATTGCTCCTACATCCTACAGATACATTGCTCCCTAATACAAATACACTTGCTTAATTAGATGCATAGAGCACAGTGTCTGCTCTGCTACATTCTGCAACTGTGTGTAAGGAGCAAAAAATACGTCATAATCAGAATCGAATGGGTTGATGATGCTTGGTTAGTTGCATTAATGTAATGTCAAAATGCTGACACATTTGGTCCAGTGGGGAGATTATATCAGATAGCCTATGCTATGCATTAAGAAAAGTGGAAAAATTCAAAACGAGATAGGTATTTCAAAAACTAGGTACTACTGAGCAGCAGGAACAGTATAACGAATACTAGAACCTTTTTTTATATCCAATTTTTAACCTATCCTAACAAAATACAATTTTAGATTCTTAAAGCATGTTATCTCAACACAGATTTATTATCCGGTTAGTGGACTTCCAACGTCAATTCTCGTTTCAATTTCCAAAATGTCCGTTTCTTTTATGAAGTTGACTAGTCAGTGAATCATCTTAAAGGCATTAATGCGTCAGTGCTTTGAAACCCAAAATAGCTTTGCTAAAAACTTGAACCTGTGTAGCTTGCTCTACGCTGCACCATGCAATTCAGTAAAACGAATTACCGTTTAAACTACCGTTGAGTTAAACATTTATTTATGTTTGTCATTATTAAGGTTACCACAAAGCTATTATTGCTGCCGCCTAACAACTGCACTTAAATCTTTACAAATAATGATTATGCATTTTAAATTATTCACAAAACTGTCTCCACCCAATCTGAATAACAACGAGTGCAGTATTCCCAATCCCCACGTTCGTCGTATTAGTTGGTAAGCCTCAACTTTACATAGGTAAGTAAATAGCTGTAGTTAGGACCAAAAAATGTCAAGACAAGACACAAGACTCCCGAACCAAACCTTAACTCATAACTGCTCCAGACTCCAGACTGGAGCTACCAATTGTGAGAACTATTTTCATAATTTATAACTCTGCATCTTCCAAGCATTTGTTCTAGCTCGTTGAGCAACTCCATGGGGCTTTCGAACATAACTTTGTCCAAACCGAGCACGAACTACTACTTAGTAAAACTGGTAACTCTTACCACTCAATGACGACAAGGAGCTAACCAGCCTTTCTATTTCTATGCATGCAATTGTAAATGCATAGCGGTGGTGGTGACATTAAGAAAGCATAACATGCTACACTAATTAACATTCCAACCATGAACATAATTTCCAGTTGTGCAGTTAGCGCCGAAATAATCCACACCCGAAACTCAGTTGTTACACCAGCTCTACTGTGATGATGGGCGATTGTCACAACCCAACTAACGTTATATCCAATTTCATTGTCCCATCCGGTCCGGTGTTGCTCATTTACGGCTTGAACTGCAATTGATCTCTCGAGGAAAACATTTCTTGCCTCAAACTCAGTGCACCGGCTGTAGTCACAAGTGCCAAGACGTAGTAAAGTTAGGAAGGGCTTCCGTTTGAAATTAGAATAGGTACATAAGAAGGGATTTTCGTGGTTATTGAAACGAAATATAAGCATGGGCTCTCCTGTATTTATAATTGAATATGCTTTGGGTCAGGCTGGTTAATTTGGAACTAGAAAATCGATGACTCGGACATCAATAAAATCGATAACATGAGCTTATGTCGGATTGATGGAGACTAAAATCATCCAAGATTTCCATATATCTGGCACCTGATGATTTGGTATTCAGAACTTCCAGCGGTAGTAAAGTCAACACTACTTAAACTTGATCAAACTTCGATTGAATCAAAGAACCCTCAGCAAACTTACGTAGTGGTATGTGGGTCCACTCCCACTCCCTTCCAAGTTACAAGGAAATTCAATGGAACATTACTACTAAAGTCCAAGCCAGTCCTTAAATCAGACTGTCACACAACAACGGAACAAACTTTTAGGGATCGTAAACCACGTTCTTGTATCAATTCGCAAGTGAACGAACTCAAAATTTCACTTTCACACACAGTCGATGTTATGATCAATTTACAGCGACAACTGCTTGACTTCTGGCATAGAGTCTTTTGCAATTAGAATATTAATTCACAATTGTAAATGAACTAGAGCTCCGCACTCCGAAGTCGGTTTTAGGTCTAGTCCAAAACGTCGAAAACGCCCACTTACTCTTGCGTAGACGTAAAGACTTCATTCATGTGACCTGGAAAACAAGAACAATCAAGAATGTCAGCTAAAATATAATTAATTGCAGTAATAACTCTTTGCCACAAGAACGTAACTACATACATAGCACAACATGCTATTGAACTTTACCGTGTATCACTGACAGTTGAGCTTTGACGGAAATAGGGAAGAAACAAACAAAAAGTTAAACCTTCCTTGCAACTTGTTATTCACTAGTCACTATTCAAATCGAATAAGAAACTTAATTTTGAATCATTCAGTTTGTCTTGGACTGTAGCGTTTTTATCATTTGCCATCATTTGGTATTAGCCAATTCACAAAGTCAACAACACACGATCGTTTGTCATTGTATCCTTGGACTTTCTACTTAATTTATGAAAAAGTAACTATCCAATTAACATATAATCTGTATTTAAATAGTTGAAATGTGGTAAAGGTTAAGGTTACTTACTTCTACTTGCTTTATGCCAGTGGGATAAATGCAAAATTCCGTATGACTCCGTCCTCCAATGTCAGATGAACCCTCTTCTTCTTGCCCTTAGGATCCTCTCACTTGCAGACTGTGGGTATCGAATGCCTTCGACCAGCCCTGACCCGTCAAGGGAACAAAAAAAGGGTATCCCTAATTATTTTGAGAGCCAAAACTATGATTACGTACTTACTATTGTTATATTACGTGCGAAGTCGTAAGTGAAGAGAATTGAGTATTTTATTTCATACAGCAGAGATGTTGAGGAAATTCTGCTCTCTTCTGGGCATAGAGTGAGTAGTGCAGTGGTTCGTGTATTTTGTTGAAAATAAGCAAGTGAAAATACAACCAGCACATATCCGCATCTGCATCCGCGCGCCGTAACAAAAACTATTTTTTCGATACATGAAATGAATGAATAATGAAAATGAACATGAAACATTTTGTGGAAAGCGGAAAGCCCTATTATGGTGTGGATTTTGCAAGGATATTCTGTGATACGTGCATGAAGAACGACGAAGGATTTTGTACGCTGGGCATTACATTAGCGAATAGAACATGACAGTAAATAGCACAATGACTTTTTTCATCGACTTACTGGTGTAGAAATGTACGAAGTTTAATTCTATTGATTTTCATTACAACTAAACTGTTGCGGAAATCATTGTGAATGTGAATGCTAGTTATCGAATGAGATACCGGATTTTTATAATCGCAACTAATCAATTCTGGTTAGGGAATAATGTGATAAGTGCTCCTTTGTTTTCGCGATTCGATAGTTGTCGGATTATTCCTGGTGTTGCCAAGTGTTATGCTGAGTTGTGAAGAAATGCGACTGCTAGCTTCATATTGTCGTCGAAATTCGAAACCTGCTCGACATTAAGGACTGGCTTGCGGAAATGTTATTAGTTATTATTGTTGTTGGAAATTAGGGGTTCCAGACAGACAGTAACAGTAACGGACGAAGCAGCTCGGCTTCCCTTATCCACGCCCAAATACAAAATACCTAAAGAGGCTGAAAAGCGAATAACAAAATAAGACTGAATTGCGAAGCACGCCAAAATGTATAAAATACTAATAGCTAAACGCAAAATAAGCTCCTTAAAATAATAAGGGTTCGAGACGTGGCGAAACCGTAAATATTGATGGCATGGAACCGTGGATTGGGTTTTGTAATAAATTGGTAATTGGTAGATGTTTAAAGTAATTCATTTTGCTTAGTACTAATGACTGGCCTCTTGTGGACAAGATCTGCGAAATGTGATTGAGCAGCACGACGTTGCAGAATTTTTTGTCAATTCAAAGCTCGGCCAATATCTACATTTCAGATTTTGCGCTCTTCCTTGGCGCTCATTTTGTCGACAAAGTTGTCAGTTTTATGCATTGTGTAGACTATTGCATAAAGTGATGGTGATGATGGTTGACATGATGTGTTTTCGGTAATTAATTCTTCCTGTTGACTTGAATGGATGCTGTTTAGTTCTTAATATGATCTCGCAAGCCATAAAAACCAATCTTCCTCTTCCTATGCTTATTTTTGGCAGGTTAGGTTAGACTGGTGGATGGTCATAATTTACGTTGAGTTTCATTCATTATACCCAGTCTCTTAACTTATTGAATCGATTCATACCTGTATGCATAAAAAATTAAAAGTATGTCTACTAGTCAAGTTACAAGGACAAAACTACAAATTAAGCTTTGTTTCAGAGTATCATTAGCATGACTCGTGGTTCGTAATCGTGCGTGAGTGATAATGATGTGCTTGGCATCCTTGGGCGGTGTGGGGCTTATATGAAGTTTTCCAACTAAAACACAACAGCCACTTCCACTCCGCTCAGCTTGGCTGGCATTTGAAATTGGAACTTGGGAATTCATTGCTGGGTCGGAATTGCCATCTTCCTTTTGCCGATGACATTAACTTCACCCTTCCTTCACTTACATTGCAAATTACAAGTAGAAAGGCCTACGCCTTTGATCGTGATGTCAGAACCTACGTACACAATTCAACATCACATTTTCCTTAACTTGGACCCTAACACGAATGGTTTATACAAAATAAGTGAACTTGCCTTTGTCGCAACCTAGCGTATTTCCTATTTACATGAAGCCGATTCTGATAATTTACAAAATAGGAGAAGTACGGCTCATGACCAATTCTTCAGACTCAATGAATAATGGAGAAGTGGGCGTTGATTTGGATTGAGCCACGTTGAACTTGAATTGAAAGTTCAATTTCGGCTGTGAGGCTGAAGTGTCATTGTTTATTTGAAAGTCAAAATATCAAAATTTATTGTTAATTCTTAGTTACTTGCCCCCTGGCCTGGCCTCAGCCTCACTTTATTATTTTCAACCAAGGATTTCACCTCTAAATTCGTTGTGCAAATTAGAGTAAGTACCGGCTGTCAACTGATACAATAACTGACTCACCGATAATCTGGACAAAACAAGGCATATGGTACTATTTTGAGTCCTAAATTCCCAATTCCTGACGGATAAAATACAAAATAATGGAACAAATTAGGTTAAAAGGAAAAGCGACTCAAGCTTGCATTCAGAATTTTGAGCTTCGTAAACTCCCCAGTTTATTGACATTGATATTGATGATCCACCGCGCGGGGCGTATTCAGTATTGGCGTATGTCATAAGTTGTATGTCATTCCCTTGGAAGCTGTCATTCGTTCCATTTGTCATTGTGAATTGTAATATATTCAGTATTTAAAATTTTCACGGTGACGGTGAACAGATGAATCAATGTTGAATGTGTTTGATTCGGTCTACGGCCGTTGTCAGTTGTTGCTCGAATCGCTTTTCACTTTTCAAAAGGCGTTACTTACCTAGCTAACCTAACGCTGCTAGTTAACAAAAAAACAATTCGGGCAATTGACCAACCCCGGTTTGATTCCGTCGTTCTTACGTTCGTTTACTTACATTTATCACTACAAGCCTAACGTAACTTATATATATATATATACAATAGCTGACAGCTGAGCAAGTGTTTTTGTACGTGTCAGCTGTAGATGTTATTACATCATCTATCACTTACAAAACAATTGAATCCATTCACAAAGCCGGAGTTGTCCAATTCCAAGTCACAACGCCTCTTTCTGTCGTGGAATGACGTGTTACAATCTAGGGCAATCCAAAATCAACTCAATAATCTCAAGAAGCAGACTGTTTGACTGCTGCTATTCTTCATATTATTATATAAAATAATCTATATTTTTCTGTGAATTATATTACAGAAGTTAAATATGAAGGAAAGAAAAGCAGTTCCATTAAGTGAACAGCCCTGTTATACTCTCATCAGTCAGCCTAATGACTCAGAGCAGCCAAGCGAGATACAACTCAAGACTGACTTGGGTAAGATAAATATAGGCTAATGAAGAGCTGCAGTTTTTATCGTGTCATGCAAATAGTTTTTCTCTCGTGCGTACCGATGAACTACATAATGGAACACTGTCGTATTTCTTATTACAGAGAAGGGCGATATAAAAACCAAAACAGAGGCCCTCAAGAAGGTAGTTTTTATGATTCTCAGTGGAGAGAAATTGCCTGGTTTGCTTATGACTGTCATAAGATTCGTTCTGCCTCTGCAAGTAAGTCAATTTTGATTTTATTGTCCATAAATGCGTATTGTGTCCGAGTAGGAATGGAAATATAATGATGATGTTTATTATTTGATCAGGACCATGTGATCAAGAAACTCTTGTTAATTTATTGGGAAATTGTTCCCAAGACATCACCTGATGGGAAACTTTTACACGAAATGATTTTAGTGTGTGATGCTTATCGGAAGGTTAGTTCGAAACTCATTCTACCTGACCATATTCTGTATGCGTAAAGATACATTCGCGATTAGTTAGTTACGCCTAAACAATTTTTGGTGTCTTTATAGGATTTACAGCACCCAAATGAATTTATTCGCGGTTCAACATTGCGTTTCTTATGCAAACTTCGCGAGCCCGAACTTCTTGAACCATTAATGCCTGCCATAATCGCTTGTTTAGAACATCGCCATGCATATGTTCGAAGAAATGCGGTTTTGGCGATATACACAATATATAAGTAAGTGTTTCTTTTGCTTTACATTGAATTAGTTTTGGCATGGAGCATGAATATGAATTTTCGGGTGTTACTTTCTCAGGAGTTTTGACAACTTGATTCCGGATGCACCAGAATTGGTTTCAAACTTTTTGGAAGGTGAACAAGACATGGCGTGCAGAAGAAACGCATTTTTGATGCTTCTTCAGGTCGATCAGAGTAGGGCCCTCAGCTACTTGACATCATGCTTGGAACAAGTTGGCACATTTGGGGATATTTTACAATTGGTCATTGTGGAGCTTATTTACAAGGTAGCGTTTTGTCATGAATTATTAGATTTGTAAAATGTCAAATGTGAAACATAATTTGATTTTTGTTTCCATGCAGGTCTGTCATCACACGCCTGGAGAGCGATCCAAGTTCATTCGTTGTATTTATAATCTGCTGGCTTCAACTAGCTCGGCTGTCCGTTATGAAGCTGCTGGTACTTTGGTCACACTGTCAACCGCCCCGTCAGCTGTGAAAGTAAGCATTCCAGGGTTAACTAAGATTCAAGGCTGTGGTTCCTCGTTCGGGACAGGGGCTACATTGGATGCTCATTATATTCATTATTTAGGCTGCAGCAACTTGTTACATCGAAATCATTATCAAGGAAAGTGACAATAATGTCAAGCTTATTGTTCTTGAGCGTCTCTCTCAACTTCGTGAGGTCTCAGCTCATGAGAAAGTGATGGAGGACTTAGTAATGGACATTCTTAGGATCCTCACGGCTCCTGATTTAGAAGTTAGGCGGAAAACCCTCAACTTGGCCCTGGACTTGCTCACGTCGAGAACGGTTTCAGAGGCTGTGCTATTTTTAAGGAAAGAAGTTGGTCGTACCCATAATTCTGTAGAACACGATGACACCGGAAAGTATCGACAACTCTTGGTTCGAACTCTTCATCAGTGCTGTGTCAAGGCATGGAATACAAACTTTTCGTATTTTGCTTCATACTTTTATTTTTCCTTAGACTAACGACTCGTTCATTTATTCCTTTATACGTGTAGTTTCCTGAAGTTGCTCCAAGTATCGTCCCAGTTCTGTCGGAATTCCTGTCCGATACTAATGAGTTAGCAGCATCCGACGTTCTACTTTTTATGAGAGAAGCTGTACAGAAGTTTTCAAACCTGACGGAAATTATCATACAAAAGCTCCTGGAAGTGTTCCCAAGCATTCGATCCTCGAAGGTGCTCCGATCTACAATATGGATTTTGGGAGAATTCGCGGTTACGAAGGAGGATGTTGAAACCGTCCTTTCATTGGTCAAATCATGTCTTGGGGAAGTAAGTATTTACAAATAAATCCTCAGTTTACTTACAGCTTGTAACACCATTTCTAATCGTACGATAAATTGGAATAGCTGCCACTGGTCGAGTCGGAACTAAAAAAGTCGAAGAATACTGATGGATTTGAGGTCGATTCTAAAGACAAAGAGGAAGCTCCCACACCTAAACCCGCAGTAGAACGAACTCAAGGCTCACGTTTAGTAACATCTGATGGAACCTATGCCACACAATCAGCCTTTTCAATGCAGCAACCTTCTACTAAGGTAAAAAACCTCTTAAATTCAGAAAATATTACATACAATGAAAATCTGTGGTTTGTACGGAGGCTTTCATTGCGTTTACATATTGACTTGGAATATTCAATGAATTATCCACAGGATGATGAAATTCCATCTTTACGTAAACTGCTCAGGGATGGCGACTTTTTTATCGGAGCTTCTTTGGCTTCGTCCCTGACTAAAATGGTCCGTCGCCTATATACACAGGATCTAATGTCCAAAGTCGATAGAAACCAGGTGTCTGCTGAAGCCATGTACATCATGACCTCCATCATCCGATTTGGACTCTCAGGTGTGATTTTTTAATACTCTATATTCTATCTCGTTAGTAACATTGCAATCATGGTTTATCACTTTCAAACACACTTTATAAATTTAGGAATTCCGGCGAAACCTATAACGCCTGACGATGTGGACAGGATCATGACTTGTGTGAGGGTTCTTGCTGATCAGAATGCAACACTCTCCACTGTTTTTACAAAGAGTTGTCGCGATGCCCTCGCTTCCATGCTTCAGGAACAAGCTGATTATGAAGCAACTCATTCCAAAACGAAGAAGAAGAAGCATATCGCGGTCCAACCGGACGATCCAATTCCATTCCTTCAGCTTATGTCCAAAAATGATATGGTGAATGGCGAAGATGTCTTTGAGCTCAGTCTAAGCCAGGCTGTCGGTTTCAATCCGAAGAAGGACGACACCGACGTAAGAATTCCTAAAGTTTGTCAGTTTTGAAATTGAGAAAATGACGCCTGAAGTTAAAATGCCAGGTTATTACCTTATTTGCAGTTTTCGTCTTCCAAGCTAAGCAAAGTAACGCAGTTGACCGGGTTTTCGGACCCCGTATATGCAGAAGCCTACATCAACGTGAATCAATTTGACATTGTTCTGGATGTCCTTATCGTCAATCAAACCAGTGCGTCACGTAATATGATTGGGATATGCCCCGAGAAAACGCGCATTTTACTGTTCTCAAGTCGAATTTACTTATTCGTTTTGTTTTTGCCAGATGATACCTTGCAGAATTGCACCCTGGAATTGGCCACACTTGGTGATTTGAAATTGGTCGAGAGACCTCCGTCCCTTGTCCTAGGTCCACATGATTTTACAAACATCCGAGCTAGCATTAAAGTTGCTTCTACTGAGAATGGAGTTATTTTTGGAAATATTGGTAGGTCCCATACTTCTACGTCCTTTGTCTTACTTAGTTTCGCGCTAAAGCATTTGTGCATCTCCTAATGTCAACTTTGGTATTTAATTTCTCAGTTTACGATGTGAGTGGAACAGCCTCCGATCGTAATGTGGTCGTGATGAGTGACATTCATATTGACATTATGGATTACATTTTACCGGCAACCTGTACGGATGCTGAATTCCGAAGCATGTGGGCTGAATTTGAATGGGAAAATAAGGTGTGTAACCTTTTGTCATTCGTATAAATGATTAAGGTAACCTGCGTTATTCATGTTCTCTCGTACCTTATTCCAATGTAAACAGGTCAGCGTCGTTACCACTATCAAGGACTTGAACCAATACCTGCAGCATCTCATTCAGTCAACTAACATGCAATGTCTAACACCGGAGAAGGTATTACTTTGTTTTGCTGCGCACATATATTTAATTGAAATCAACTCATTGATTTACATTTGTGTTCGCTTCGGCAGGCGATGTTTGGCGACTGTGGATTCATGGCTGCCACTTTGTATGCCAAATCAATTTTCGGCGAGGATGCACTGGCGAATCTGAGCATTGAGAAGCCAATCGACAATCCATTGGCGCCTGTAACAGGGCATATACGCATTAGAGCGAAGAGTCAAGTACGTTTTTAAATGTTTTTGACAGACCACGACTAAATTGTACAACCTGACTTAATAAAAGTTTACTTTGTCTTGTTGCAGGGAATGGCGTTGAGTTTGGGTGACAAAATCAACGTTTCCCAGAAAAAGCTGTGGGATTCATCGTAAGTGCTGCGTGTATGTACTTTGATTGGATAGCTGTTATTAATTTCCTTAATTTATAATACTATGATTGGCTGTACTTACTTAATAAATTGTTCAAGTATATATTAAAAAGCGTTAAAGTTTTTAGTGCTTTGCCGTTTGAGGCTCTTCCAGTTCCTTACTTTTCAAGTGTTCTGTTACATTACAACCTACCGACTATTGTGCATTTTTCTCTAACTTGTTGTAGAGCAACTGTCACCAGAACGGTTACCGAGGTTCAGAATCAGAATGAAAATTGAAATTCCACAGAAATGGGGAAGACAACCAATGGTTTCAGATGCATCTTACCTTGATGATCCGAAAATAGAGTATTAAAACTCTTCAATTTCACAATTTCTTGTTCAGATTTCAGACCAAAACTTAATGGAGGAGATTTAGATTTCAGATGGGTTCATTACATTTATTTATTGTGTATCAGCTCCAGACTAAATAAATACAGATTCATACAGTATTCGATTTACAGAAAATGAAAAGTAGCCTTATTGTAGTGTTTCAGTAAATTAGTTCTTAGTAGTATTCAATGCAATATGCAATCAGTACTCCAATCCACGTTACGTTGGTAACCTGGATTTACCGTCTCGTTTCCATGGGAATACTGACAACACCCAAGATGCCTCGTCCAAACAATATGGAAATAAACAGCCATTTAATCCATAGCTCGTTTTTGCTCGTCTGCTCAGTTCATTCCGAGTTGCGGAGCGAGGGACAATTCCCGTACTTGACTCCTGTTCATCCTAAATTAATTTCGAACTTTCCAAATTGATTTCCAAATTGATTTCCAAATTCTTAAGTAGAAACCCGTTCCTTCCAAATTACTCTCCTTTCTGCCTGTTCGGAGACCACTGTTCTCACTGTTAAATGGATTCTAACGGCTCAGACACTCCTCCTGATGTTCCAGAAGACTCAGGCCCGCCTGATACTCCTGAGGACATGTTGGACATTCCTGACGACATGTTTGATTTTACTGAAGCCATGTTTGATAGTACTGAAGACGTAAAGGAAATTCCTAAACACGTGATTGATATTACTGAAGACGAAGACATCTCTGAGATTTCTGATGCTTCCGATGGGTCGGAATTCTCCGATTCCGAATACGATTCTGAGGCGGAGTCTGGCGGAGAGTGTAAGCAACTCTACCTTTTCTGCTTAGTTGCTTTTTAAGTCAAAGCATCAAATAAAAATGGAGTGTACTGAGATATTAGAGGTTGGTATTTGGTTTTGGGTTGAGATGAACACGTGATTAGTAGGGTTAGGATTTCGGCCTAAATGCATGTTTTTTTTGCATGAATGGATTACCCCTATGTTTTGTATCTCCACGA
>JAQFXY010000189.1:0-46520 GCA_034693865.1 Ceratophysella sigillata
GCAGCCGGTGGGGCATGGGTCGGCGCCATTCTCGCGCCGAAGAACTGGCGCCGACTCTGGTGTGGCTCACGCTTAACGAGGACAACACTTTGCAAAAAAAACTGCATAAATAGTGCAGGTCGAGCTCACGCTGAAAGACTTGTTATTGGCAATATTTAAAACGATTTTTGAATATTACTATTTAATAGAAAATATTTCCTAGAGGGGTTTCATGGAAAATGGACAGCTGCCTTACCGCCCAGGGGCACTCAAATGCGTTTTCCATATATTTATTATTTGAAATGCCTTTATATTGGCTTGCTGATGTTTAAGGAACCCTCTAGAACTACGTCTACCGTCATCTAAAGTAAAAATATAAAAAGTGTTTTTCCCGTATTGACTTAAGATGAGTGTTTGTTCTTCG
Organism: Ceratophysella sigillata; assembly: GCA_034693865.1. Classification (NCBI taxonomy): domain Eukaryota; kingdom Metazoa; phylum Arthropoda; class Collembola; order Poduromorpha; family Hypogastruridae; genus Ceratophysella; species Ceratophysella sigillata. Next base: position 404 of record JAQFXY010000189.1, read on the forward strand.
AGAGTTCTACCGCAGAACTATCAAATGAGTCGAATATTTATTCAAAAGGAAAATCAGAGATGACGAACGTCAACTGAACAAGTAAATGTTACATTATTCGTACAACATGAACCGAACGTGAAGGTTGGTTTTGCATTGGTACATGTATAAGCTTCGAGTTTAGAACGCCAAAGTTTTGGAATGGTTATGCCGCTCATACCATCAAAATATGTATTACCATTTTTGAAGGGTAAAAAGTTATCGTCGTAAAGTTCGGGAAAATCACTTTTCTACTCTTTCAGAGCGTTTACTCTAAAGCGACAAAAAAAGGATTTTCTCACCTTCATCGCTGTCGCCGAGCGGTATAGGGACTTCTTGGACAATACGCGATGGAAGGATTTCTTTGTCGGATGAGGACGAAGACTCGTACTCTGTGGACGTGTTGCCTATATCGAGGGTGACGGAGTCCTGAGGATGAGCACCTTGGTCGGGCTCTCGATGAAATTCCAGTTGCCAGAGCGGAATTTCGTCTTTGTCGGCCCCAAACTCCTTCATTTCAATCGACTCCCGTTCCGCCACTGTCCAGTCCGCTTGGAGAAGACTCGAGGCCAACTGGGCTTCTCCCAGGTCAGCACTGGGCGGGCTGAAGACCTCGTCGTCCTCGTACTCCTGTAAATTAGGTATAGAAAGTGTTCAAATCCGTTGTGTGCAGCACTGAATAAAGAGCATTGCATAAACTGGTGAACTGGAGGTTTTCAAACGTCCTGTAATCCTACAGGGAGTATAATTCGGCTTTATTTTCATTGGAAACCCACGGGGCAGATTTCGAGTTTGAAAATATTAAATAACGGACCATGTTTGCATAAAGGGGTTCTCAATTAATTAAAAATTAATTCCATGCTTACTGAACGTGAAATATATTTTTGTTTTTTTAATATACTTTTTTTTACTCTTTCTTTGAAAATGAAACGGATTTAGCACCAGTAGTGGTTGACATTTCCACAAAAATGTTCTGATTTTAGTTGAAATTCATGGAACAATTCAAAAAATTCAAAGAATTTACATATCATGACAAAACAGGCTTATGTATACCGTACTTTTCCCCCATAGTTATTGCTAGCCCTGTCACGTTAAGTGAGCTACATAAAATCAGTCCATTGTTCAAACCTCGGTATTGTCGATGACGGTGTCAATGGAGTCTCCGCGGGAGAAGAGGTAGGAGACGGGATGGGCTCTCCGAACTGTGACATCATCTTCGTCATCATCCTCGTCGTAGCCGTCGTACGCGTCCCCACCGCCGTGGTTCAGCATCCGCGTTCTTGGGCCTGTTGAGCGGCTGAGAAAGGCGCCAGGCGGCACGAGCAGCCCTTTGTCTTCCAGCTCCTGGATTCGGAGTTGAAGAAGGCCAATAATATCGTCCCGCTGTCGAACTTCCGTCTCCAGCGTCGTGAACCGGTCTTGGAACTTGGTCTGCATTTCCTCCATCTTGGCTTGAATGATGTTCTTGATTCCGAGAAAGACGCCGCCTATGCACTCTTCCTGAGCCACTGCTCGACCTAAGCTCAGACCAATGCTACCCAGGTCAATCCCTTCCGTGCCATTTCCTTGACGGAGGGCCAGGAGGCTCAGTTCGGCCACACGGGCTTTCTTGAGGTTCTAAGCAAACGGAACAAAAAAACTTGTTAGTCATCGCCACAGCATGCACTTTCTGGAAAGAACGTCTTCAAAATTCGTGGTTTTACTGACTACTGACTCTTCATTGAGCACGCACTACTAAGTACAAGAATTACATAATTCCTAGTTACCGAAAGGAATCCGTGGTACAAATACCATGGATTCGCGTGACCCAGGGTTAAAGAATTGCAACAGGGATTATGCATTAGAAGGCTGGTTTTACTTTCAAAATGTAAGCTAAAGAGCTAAATCTTTCTGCTGCGTTTTTTTTGAACAAGTGTATGTTACTGCACAAGGCACAAAAGTATTAGATATTGATGGAAACGTTTTGTAGGGGGTTCGATTCGAATCTCAAGATTCAAGTCCGAGGCCATTCGCATGTAAACGATAATGCATCTTGACCGCTTGGTGACCTTTCTTATATCTATGTATTTGGCAAAGAAGCGTTGTGCAAATGCAATTAAATATCTTGCTAACGTTCTCCAACATCTTCTCATGCATAGAAATTCCAGATAAAACATAGAGTTGTTTTTGGCAAAGGACATCGCACTCGGGACATAAGCAGGTTAAAAAATTCTAAAAATTAGGAACCCGACCATCTTTGCACGCTGAGCAAGGTTTAAGTGGACTATTCTATTCTCATAGCGCATTTGGCGCGATGTAGCTCCGCGACCTTTAGAAATAGGGCTTAGTGGTCCATTTAAACCTTGCTCTGCATAAAATGATGGTTGGATTTTGGGTTCCGAATTTTTCATAATGTTTTAACCGGAGGTGATTCTATTCTCTCTCGCTAAAACGGGACTTTTCCTGACCTCAACCACGAAGTGTTTCTAAGGTTTAAACTAAAACCAAAAATAGCGCTAAAGCTAAAGATAACCGAAACAGAAATAGGGGGAAAGAAGATACGAGAAAGAAAAGAGAAAAAGGAGAAAGAGAGAGAGAAAAAAGGGGAAAGGGAAGAAAGAAAGAGACTGTATGAAAAGTGTATACTAATACCGAAATCACACTCCGGCGAGCGCGAAGCGCATAATCGAGACACCTGCCCCTGGGGAAAGGAGGGTTTCCTGCTATGATCTTGAGGCCTCAAACATTCGGGTTTCGAGGGCTCTGAAGTGTCTGGTATCCATAATGCACACAGTTGAGTTTTCATTTTGCTGCTTATGGTGCTTGTGCTTGTAGTACTGACCAACTCTCAAATCCTTCGTTTCGTACATATATGCCTTGACATTGACTCGCCGACAAATATGCATTGAAAAACCTGGCGCTGGTTCTCAGCTGTCAGTCCATTCTAACTGGGTCATAGACATTTCCAACAAATGACCATAATATCCATGTGCAAAATATTTTATATATTCAGCGTAGTGCGAAAAGCTGCAGAAACGGTAGAAATACCTTACACGAAAGAGAGCTAAAGCTAAGTGTCAGTTTCAGATATGAAATCCTATCAAGCAGAGGAATTGTATTCCATGTTGTTTGTTATTACTGGGAATTGGTGGTATTAAGGCCTTCAATAAAGCCCGAGCTGCGTTATGTGCTACGTTCGTTATGATCCAATTCTATTTATTTCCTATTTTTCTGCTAAAAAAGTCTTTTGTCAGGTTTAGTTGGCTGGCGGAGAAGTGAAGTGCGAAAAGTTGTGAATGTGATTTTGAAGAGAATCGTTGCATACATTACATTAGCATTAGCTCAAGGAATACATGCATTTTTGGGAGAAAGCCTGGCCAGAAGAACTTGAATTCCATGCAGAGGCATGGTGAAAGGCTTCTAAATTTTGCATCAATCTCTGAGTGGCCCATCTATCACGACTCGGTAATGTTACACTTCGTGTTCGTGTACAGAGCTCCTCAGCGAGAATCGAGCATGTTCATTCTATAGAGAAAGTTTTGGAGCCAGGCGTCTTCTCAAATCTGCTCCTTGGGATGTTTGAGCACATCTAAATATGTCTATTCTGCAAGAAAAGTTGGGATGGAGCTTCTTGCTGGTAATGCTACTTGGTGTGAGGCGGACTGTATTTTGAGAAAGAAAAGAGACTGGGGAGTGAGTGAGTGAAGAAGCACTACATCCAAAGTGTGACTGAATGAACTAACTTCAAAGGGAAAGGCATATATGCTCAGCTCCAGAGTACAATTGACACCTAAATCTTCATGTAAGTGAATTACATTCCTCTTACCTACCATTTTCCACGATTTTCAAAATTTGTCAAAGGCGCTCATCTAATCTAGGCTAACTTAAACAGGAATTACTTTCACCGAGTTACCGCAATTTACGGTGATACGGTGGCGGTGGTTTCGTTGGTTAGTCCTTCTTCGACATTAGTTTCATGGCTGGCAAACTCGCTGTAATCAGATGCTTAGGTGCAAGATAATAGAAAGTAACTACACAGGACTTCAGCAGAAAGCTCTCCGTTTTTGTCTTTCCCTAATCGCATTATTCGCTTTCACGTGAGAAAGGACCCGCAAAGGCGACAAGTGAAAGTAAAAGCCGATTCTGATCTGCTCCTATCAATTAGCTTAAATCATGTACTTATTCTGCTGCGGATTTTAAAACGACGAAATAGCTCTCTGTGAAAAAATTCCATCGAAAATGTTGGCGTGTTACCCTATGACATTAGCTTTAGATTAAGGTCAGGTTGTATTCATTTAGGTTAGACTGGGTTAGGTATCGTATGTTCAATTTATATATTAGTTTTAATAAATAGTTTTAGGTTGGCTCATGCAAACAAACTTCGACTCTGCTGGACGGACTCTAGAGCTGCTAAAAGTGTGGAATGGTAAAACGGAGATTGTAATTGTGCATATGAAAATGTGAATATGAATGCAACAGTCTGCAATAAGGTCACCAACTGGAGACAATATGATTTGGCACTTTGGCACTTTTCGTCGGGAGTACGGTTAGGAAATTCCGAAGCATTTAAGTACGTACAATCCCCTGGCATTAGGATATCCTCTTGTGTTGGGCTTAAGCTAAAATAACTATCTTGTCCCAGTGGACTCGTCTAAAACACCGCAGTCCAGTTTACAGTTACTGTAAGTACCAAATACACAATTCTAGGAATTTTGGCACGAGAAGCTGCCATGCTTTGCTTACAACTGTTATTGGCTTCAGTTTCAATATTCCAAGAAATGAACGATTCAATCAAATTGGAGGTGAATAATTTTGAGTATTACGTTGGATTTCCAAGTAGCATTTGCACACGCATCCCTCATCGCCAGTACAAATGCTGTAAAAATGCTGACGAAAGAGATTAAATGATTAGCTGTTGTTACGACACTACAGAGCTGCTCTGAGCGAGTTGGCATAACGGGAAACGAACAAGTATGCACACTGACTTTATTTACTACACTCTCACATTCCTGAGCTATTTCGTGGACACAATAGTTTGTTTGCTTTGGTTGGAAAAGTATAGTACAAAGCTCAATGCGGAAAAATTCCCTTGAAAATCGCTTTCTTGATCGATTGCTCCAATAACATCACATACAATTTCAGTACTAGGGAAAAAAGAGTGACCGATTAATTGGGATACAAGGGAATTGTGCTCAAGAACTGCTCAGCGTTTCCTATATTAATAGCTTTCCTTATACACAGTAGGTTATGTGGTGATATTGTTCCTATTTTAGATTTGGAAGGCTGGATTAGATGAGGAAATATAGGCAAAGGAGACAAAGCATCTCAGACGAGCGTCTTTATGGCTTTCAAACTCACTTTTCTTGCTCAAGTGAAGCTCGTGTTGGTTGGGACTGAATCGATAAAGCCCCTCGACTCTCCTGTCATATTCAATAAAATTTGTTACCACCCAGTAAATGAAACTCAAGGAATTGAGATTAGAGAGTTTAAGACCCGATCCTCACAACTTTGTTATTGTATTACATTTCCGCTTCCACAAGGAGGAATGGAGGAGACCCGTCATAACTTTATAATAATGTCATCAAATGGGCTTGAGAGTCGATAAGACTACAAGGGCCATAAAAATCCTTTTTAACCACTCTCCAAAACTGAGTTAAGACTCGCATTTCCACCCTTTATGAGCTCAAACCATACGTCCTCGTCTGCACCCAAATGAAACAAACTATTGTGTCCACCAAATAACTCAGCTCTCTTCAAAATACTTCAGCCAGACCAGTCTCCTGTTAAGATATTAACAGCTAACGTTCCATATTCCGCAACAACTGCTCTGCGTAAAAACAAAGAGTTCAGAAAAATTGCACTAGCGCATAAAGTTATTTGCCAAATAGGATACTTAAGCTACAGTATTCAAAGCGGCTCTCCGTGAATTGGTCCTTTTGGAAACTCAATTTTCTATATTTCACTGGTAATATTCCATCCATATTTGGAATGCTTGAGCGTAAGTAATGTAAGTGTGGCTTCCATTCTGTGAGGAGGATTGCAGTGCCATAAAAGCAGTCAAGCCCATCAAATAATTTCTATCAGCAGCAGCATTTCTTGTGGCGGCTACAAATGATACGTCTTTTAGCCCTAGAGAATCCGCTACCATAATGCCAGGGGAATGTACGTACACCGTTAAGGGATTCTAAATTTCTGAGCCATGCCTCAATTACGTAGAACTAAAAGTGTCAATCTCAACTCAGCCTAACTATTGTTTACTAATGTTTACATTATTAAGACTTTTGCATCAATCGCGCTAATAGTAGTTAATACTGGAAGCTTTTTGAAAAGGGCAATCTCCGTGTTGTCATTCTCACACTTTTCGCATATCTAGATACGACTACTTTGGGGTACTTACCTCTGACGTGATGGAAAATGGCACGGAGGGCACACCTGACGTGTCCAACTCCGGCTTCAGCTCTTCAACATCTCCAACCTCCGTCAGTCTTGGTTCTGGCTTGGGTCCAGTCTCAGTCTCCGCCGGATGCTCCGGCACCTCAATCCCACTCGTCTCCGTCCCACGGGTTTCCAATCCGAAGAAGCCCTCTCCATCCGGCGACACGACTGTCACAGCCTGACGTTGAAACGTCACATTCTTCGCAAACTTTCGATGTCTCGCTGCGTAGCCTTCCACCGTGGGTGCTCTGAGGAGTTGGTAGTCCTCCACATCCGGCTGTGGCTCCTCTGCAGCCTGGATCACAAAAACACAAGTCGGTTGAATCGCATAGCTCGTAAATTGTAATTTAGATTATTTTAATTCCAGTAACGCTGTCACAGAAGACTGAATAATATGGCTTGTTTCAAGGAATAATTAGTTGAACTATGAATTGTAAGGTTAAATTGGGAAAAACATACTAAACATCTAGCGTGTGCATTTTTAGGTAAATTGTTCTTACCGTGTGTGGCTTGCCCTCTACCTCCTCTTCGCCGCTTTCGACCGACTTAGAGAGTGTTTTGAGAATGCTCTTGAGATGCCGTCGTTCGGGTGTTTCGTTGCACTCGGGGGAGCCGGGCGGGGAGAGGGGAGGGGATTTAGGCGGAGGAGGGGCGATAAGGCAAAGTGGTGGAGGGGTTTGTAGGGCTTTTTTCTTGCCCTCGTCGTCACTGGGGGAATTGGAGGAGGAAGAGGGTGAAGGGAGCGGAAGCGGGAAGGGCGGGGGTTCCGCTTTACGCGGAGCGTTCCCCAGTTTCTTCCGATATTCTTCCGAGTGAGACTGAGTCCGTCGACCCAGCACAACGGAGTAGAGCGTTTCTGTGTCGACGGGAAGCGTGGCTGGGATTTCGCTGGAGCCCTCACTCGTGCTCCGCGTGAGGACAATGGGATTGGTGGGCTTGTTCGTGAGGATTTCGGCAATCTTCTGCCGCTCATTGAGTATCTGGAGTTTTCTTATGAAGGGTAGCCTTGAGAATTCCGGCGAGAGGTCTGAGGTAACAGAATAGGAGCATTATTCTGACGACTGCTCTCGGACATTTTCTCAATGATGAGCAAGAAACTGGAAATCATTCTACATCCTAGACTTAACAGTTGAAACACTCCGTCAGTGTATTACTCTAGCATGTGTCCTATTTATTAGAGTCGTGTAAACAACCCATGTCAAATCATATAGGAATCTAGAAGGGCAATAAAGCTAGCCCATGTAACTGTAGACTGGGTAGCTGATATGAATTGCAGTTCAAACCAAATTAGGTACCTATGCGTAACTCATCAATATTGGACTTTCAACTTCTGCAGGGCCTGAGAGTATTATTCGAAATGTTCATATGTATTGCACATAATAAGATGTTGCTAGTCACGGTAAACCCGTATACAGAAGTTAACCCCAACTTGCCAAGTATCGTATTATCGCCTGCTCAAGAAATCGACAAACGTTATCCGTAGAATCGCCTTAGATTCATTTATAAAGGAAGATGCCTCAAGGTTACAATGACGTCCACACGGTCAATACAAATGTATTTGATCTTACAAGGGCAAAACTAGCCCTTTGAGAACCTGAGTTCCCAACAAACGCGCAGAATATATAACCCCTCACCATCAACTGACCCGTAGGTTTTGGCATCTTTCTTCTGGAAGCGGAGTGCAGAGGGCCGAATGTCCCTGGAAGCCGTCGTCTCTGGAGCAGCGCTGTCGTGCACTGCCCCAGGCTCAGAGAAGACGGACGTGTTGCTCTCATTGGAAGTTCCACGGGATTCGGGAGTAAGGCGGAGGGTGCCTGTAGTCGGACCAGAAACGGTATTTGTGGGCGACAAGAGTGAAGTGGGCGTGGTGGAAGACTCGGACGCAGTGCGAGGCCTCTTCTCAACCTGCCAATTTCATTACCAGATATATTCAACAATTCCTTCAGCTTCAAAATTAAGTTCAATAGTCGCAAACATAATAGGCTTCAACATACTTATGTCTACACATAGCGTCTCACCACGGACAATATGTTTCTATGTAATAAGAAGGAACCTCGACTTCTTGTATTTCTCTGTTATGATTCTCACGCTCAGATGGTAAGACGTGAGTGCAGATAACAATTCCTCCTTCCTAGTACACAGGGAACTGAGCCATTGGCTTTGAGCAGTTTTGTAGTGCCGTAAAAACGAGTAGATCAAATAATTTGCATCAACAGGAGTTAATTGCGAGTTGCGGTAAATGATGCATGTGCAATGTGAATCTTGCCTGAGAATGCAAGGCTCTTGCTTTGCTGGACGCCATTTTATCTTAGAATATAACAATGCTTGTTTGGGTTTGTTTGTTTTTCCGCTACCTCCTCTGAAACTACTGGCGTTTCTTCATGGCTCGTTCTGCCTAAAAGTTGTTCCTGACTTAAACCTTCAGTGTGCGTAGTGAACCAAATTAGAAAGATCCACGCTAGACTTGTACGAATTTTAGACTCTTACTTTTGGCTGGGGCTCAACGGAGACCTTGGTCTGAAATGTAGTTGGTTCCTCGGGTCCTTTCTCGGCCTTGTCCTCCTCCAGCTTCTTTTTCCGCTCCGACTCTTCCTTTTGACGGAGGAGCCGGAGTCTCTGGATGAGCGGCAGACCAGCCCCGATCACTTCCCGTGCTCCGCCAGTGACGAATGACTCTTGGGTGGGCAGCTGGACTTGGACGCGTTTGGGCAGAATGGTGGGAGAGCGGTTGGACATGGACGTGTCCCCGCCAATCCCCACCTTCTCCTTCTCGTCACTCAGCACGATGTTGTGCATCCGCTTGAGCACACCACGACTCGCCGAGCTCGAGGGCAGCATGCTGCCCACAATGGACATTCGGCCTCCGCCGTAGTACTGCTGAACACTGATCGTGCTCTCCTTCCGCCGCACGCCAGGCAGACCTGTCTCGTACTTCTCTTTGGCCGACTCCGGCTCACTCGAGTCTTCCTTGCTACAAACAACAATAAATACTTAGTTGGTTCATCAACATATGTTGAATCCGGATTCCTGATTGGTGCAAATATGTCGACTAAATCGTGATTGGTTCCTTCGAAATCAAGGGAATCGATTCGGCAACCTTTCTATGTATACTGAAGCTTGTATTATAGCTTTTTAGCAAGTGTCGTTCGCCAAAAATGAATAGACAATTAAGGAAAAGCTCGATACATATGTTCACAGTTTAGGTCATAATTTCTTAAATTCAGGTTTGCTGTCTCCGAAATTCCATTGTATGGAGTGATGTGGAGCATCTAAATCCCTGACTTTTAAAAAGGTAATTTCCAAAGATCGGGTAAACCGAAACGGACATGACTATAATTACTATTAGTCTTTCCGCTGCCGTGAGCTCACGGAGTCAAGCAAATGGCCTAATTTTTGTTTTAGAATCCGATGTTCAAACTGCAGCGGACGACAATTTTCTGTTTCTGCTGCTAGTACCAGACTAATTGTGTATTCAGCGTGAGCATTAGAAGTACTTTGTTGTGAGTAGATTTGAGTGCATGTTTGAGCCTCCTGAGTTGAAGAGAGTGTAGTGACCCTGGAGCCAAGAAAGGCGTAACTGAGTCATTTTTTGATTGAAGCAGTGAAGCAAATGGCTGACTCGTGCTTCGTGAACTTCTTCTATACCGAAATGCTCCCTTCTGGCCAACTGAACCCAAGTCTCACTAACGAGCCTTTCTCCATCTCCATCATAGTGGGAGACTGGATTTCGTATCGTGTCAGTCCGAATGTCAGGCCAGACTTGTGCTTTCTCAACAGTCTTATCATGACATTGCATTCATTCCTCTCCAGCCACTCACTCGACTCATCCAACCGACCTAATGCTCCCATTATCAGCCTACAAAAGGCATAATACTAAATAATACCTACTTTCACTCTCTCTAGCCTTCTCTACTACATAGCAGAAAACAGGACTAGCTCTACATTCAGTTCAGTAGCCCAAACTCCTTCCGAATTCCAGCGTAAGAAGCGGAGTTGAAGCTTAGCAAAAAGGCATTGTCATAGTAAGGGGAGCTTAGCACGCCTTAAATCGTTACCTACCACATGCGCGCAGGTTCAGCCAAAACTTGATCTAAATATAATCAACGAAAGCTGAAATTAACAAATATTTCAGTTATCTGTTGATTTAGGATTCTCTTGCCCACAGAAAAGGGACATTAAACTCCAGCATCTGTAGAGAAACGAAGTTTATAGCATGACCTAGTGATAGCACAGATCAACTAGAAACCTGGAACTTTTGCCCTCTGAAATGTCAGATTTCCAACGACGTAATTGGCATGATTCTGTTTAGGTCAAGCGGTTGACTTATATGTACACACGCCAACAGGTCCAATTTTGCTTAAAATTAAACCTCCATCAAAAGCAATTTTTCATGACACAATGAATTAGTGAAAAACAGATTTGTAAGATACTAACTATTAAGGTAACATTGAATCGAATTGAACAGAACAGTTTTATAGTGGAAGAATGAATGTGCTACTGTGCGAGTAAGGAACAATGTTTTCGAACCTCCGACACATGGAAAGCATAGTTCAGAAAAATGGCAACATTAGTCTATTACTATTAAGGTATTTTATTTGTGAAATCGGATACGTAAACAAGCGAACACTTACACAGCGGCTCACCGCAAATAGATCACCCGTATTTATTGCATATGTACATGTTAAGATATCTACAGACAGATGCTTGGAAGACTTGAGCAAAAACGAAGCAAGAACTGATAGCTTGCTGTGAACAGCTCTGGATTGCAGTAAAACCGGCCTAGACAGCACTATCACTGCGATAAGTGAAGAGGGTGCAAAATGCTGAATGAAAATTAAGCATATTTATATTGCTAGACGCGATACAAAAACCTAGCCATAGGAAACTGATCCTGGAACTTCAGACATTGATAGATAAGTAAACAGTTAAAATTATTCAACCTTTAATTTGAATCCAACATTTTTCGGAAGGAAGTAATTGAAACTAATGCCCATACGTTTCGTAAGTTGTGCGTTTACAGCTTTTCTAGCAGAAAATCCAAGAATCCTGGTGGCTGGTACCAACATTAACTGTAACCTGACTATGGAGTTTGACATGAGTCCACTGAAGCTAGTTATTTAGAGACAAAAGGATCGGTAAAAACTTCTGTGTTACTTAACTTAACTTAATAATTTTGCATTCAATCCCGCTACAAGTAAAAAGTTAATGCTGGAATCCTTTTCATATGCACAATCTTCGGTTTGCCATTCCCACACTTTTAGCATCTCTAACCTAATTACCACTGTGTATACGAATGCTGAGAATTCCTACCTAGTACGATATACGATACGAAATTAGGAATTAATATCCGTTTTGCTGCAAAGTTAATCTCACTTTCTACAAAGTCAGTAATGACAAGCTAACCAATAAGATTTACATCGTACAACGGCTTGAGAGAGATATGGTAGGTACATGCTCGTATGATTTCCCCGAACTTCATAAACTTGAAATGGGCAGCTTAGCCTAAAACAATACTTCCGCTTATGTTTGATTTCCTCTAGTTACGAAAAGTTGGCGTAACCTGACGCATTTATGTCGATTTGTATACCAATCATTGCGTTGAATTTCGGAGACATCAATGGAGACGCCTCTATCAGCCTCCGTGGAGACGCCGCATGAGCATATATTCTGATGCGTAAAAAAACAAATTCCGCCTATGCATGAAATCTGGGATGACTATACTGGCGTCGTGTCAATGGTTTCTAGGAAGACATGTAAGTTGAGCTCAGGGAGCATTAGGAAAGACGGAGACAAAGTAGGCATCATTTACAATGCAGACTCAACCCGTCATGCGGCACCTCAGGTTAGTTCTGGATCCCAGTGGTCTCAGCAGCACCAATGTCCCCAAGAAGAATCGACGGCAATGAGGGTCTGGACTTGAATACTGATGCAAATCCCTTAGAAACTCCTTACGCGCAGCAGCGTCCCATTGAAATATCGGCGCTTTGAAGCACCAGTTTTATAATGTATTCCGGCAGTAAAGACGAGTGCGACCTATCGAGCCTGGGTTTCGCTTCGCATGCTTCTCAATTTCGTGTACGATCTACCTGACCAACTCGTTGTGACGTGTCCTTTGCTGGATGCTACATTTCGATCGGGATTATAACAACTTGATTCAAATCATGATTTGAAATAAAAACGGAACTTTCGCGGAAATAAAAATACGAAGGCAATAACTTGTAATTGCATTCACCTTATTAGTACGCAAATTCTTATTTTCTCCAATATACAGTTCCAGGGAATAGCTAAAACAGTTATTCAGATTAACAGACGATGCTATTAACTCATTTCTGACATATCTAATTCCGAATTGGTGAAGACGGCCGCTTGGACGTAATTTTTTGGTGCAGTCTTTTGGTGAGTGGTTCTAATGGATTCAAAAGGGGTCAAAATACAATACATTCTATTGGTACTGAAAATACGTACGTCAACCTACTAAAATACCGTATTTTCATCGAACATCTAGAGTTTGCAAAAATGTATATTGGGAACCTTGACCGGTTCGTTATGAGCACCATACCATAGTACGTGTTCCGGTGGAAGCAGCGCAATGGTTGGACGGAAGCACATGGCCAAAGCCATGACCCGGACCTTGCTCGACTGAAAGTGAGCCAGTGGTTCGTGCCACTTTGGGAGGCCGAATGGAGCCAGGCTGATATTTTTAAAGTATGCGTTGTTGAGACAATGTGACAGTCGTGGAGGCAGAGAAAGTGAGTAAGAAAAGCCTCTGTCTCAAGGAAGTGCTTGTGTGCTGGGAAATCTTCATTTCGATTTTCCTCTCGCATTCAACTTGACTTTACATGAATGAACTCCTTTTCGCCTCGTCGAACTCCCAATACCCACCATCGCTCCCTCGCTGCATATTTTGTGGACGGGTTCAGCCTCGCTCTGTCCCATCTTTATTTGTTCAGCTAAAATACATTAAAGCCCAACTCTCTTCCCTCAACCAGTGAGGCGAGGCGGGACGTTCAGCGTTCCACGACAAGGCGAGTCTGCCAGAGCTCACACTCCCACAGCCAATTCAGTTTCTATTGTCTGCTTCTTCGACATCTTTTCTAAAACTAAACTTTAATTATAGTTAGGAGTATGGTATTGGCTTTGGAAATTCCGCCGTAAGCTATGTAGCAGAGCATGCAAAAAGGTTGATCTGCTGTTACAGGGGAGCCGATTGAGTTATCCTACTGAAGATACGTCTTTGGAAAGCTCACATCCCGGAGAACAAACTCCCAATGTTTCATTACTCAAGCACTACATTTTGTTCAACTAATGGGTTGTGGTTTAAGAAATTACGAACAAACTTTTCCAACAAAAAAGTGACATTGATTTCGAACACTAACAACAGACCTGCTGTAGAAACACTAAGTTTAATAGGTCTAACCTAATAATCATAGATGAATCAGAAAACGGAAACTTTTGTTGTCTGGAAAGTCAGCTTTCCAACGAAGTATGTACCATAACTTTTTGGCAAGCCTTTGATCCAAGATCCAGGACAATTTAATGCATGCTACTAAAAATATAGAGCTGCATAGCTAAAACCGACACTTTCTTCTTGAAGCTATTTTTTTACAATTATTTATAAGTATTTGTTACAATGCTAATCGTGTTTTGCGCCTATGCATTGTTACACCAAGCCCAGCTCCCACGATGAACTTTGGCAGCGCTGAATCGTCGGGTTACTCGCTGGAGGCAGTGAGCGTCTTCTTGAAAACCTTCACGTTTTTCGCAAGCGGCTCCCATCAGCCATTCACCTCCACTCATCCATACAGGCTTATTTACGGAAAGTTTTGTACCTTTTTTATAAGCTACAAAATTTGATTAGGTACTTGGTTTATGGCACTTCTTTTCCAGTGGGGTTTCGGGCTTTTTCTCTGCACTGAACACCTCACTTTCTCCAAAATGGAACAACTGACTGTGCTCTGGAACAGCGAAATGAAATAGTGCATACGACACTTTTATCTCTTGATTCAGTGCTAAATTCGGGATAGGCGTAGGCCCGGTTTCACCGATTCGACCTCAATTTATGCGAAATAGAAGTTATAGCCAATCTCGAACAAAAAACACAGAATCAACGAAATATGGCTAGTGTGGGTTTCTTGTTGGGTCCACAACGTAAAGCGACGAATGTCGCTCCATAGAAAATACCGTAAAATGTAGGTATATCATATGTTAGGAATCCCAGCTATATTTGAGTAAACGTAGGGTTCTTTGTACTGCTAAAATCCTCTTTTACGTTAACACGCTATAAATTTCGGAGCATCTTGAGCAAGATAACTGTCGCCATAGTGCTGAAGGATACACGGACTGCTAATTATTCCTGAATATTCTGGTAACGTGCTATTCTTCAGCTCCCTGTCTTACGTCCTGAATCTTAAACTGTCTAATTAGTATGGAAATCATTCTAGAGTCTCTATATCAACCGTCCCAGCCCAACTCAACCGTGCGTCTTTTCGAAACGTCTTAATCGCCTGAGACAAATTGGTTCTTGGATTCTAGTCGCTTATCAAGAGTTTTGGAAAGTAGATCACAGTTCAGAATCACAATGATCCGCCATTACAGGGCTTTTAAAACAGCATTCGGACGTGCTGGAACCTTTCCAAGTTATTTCTAAGCAATGCACGAAGATTGACGATGACATGGCATTTGTGTGTTTTGACTATATGAAAATAGTCCTAATTTTCCACTTACTGCTTAATTCCGAATGTAATTTGACTCCTTTCGTATAAATGGATATTTACCTGGAATTACTCTTCCGACTCTTCCGAATAGCATTCCGTAAGCCCTTGACATCGCTTCGCAATTTTTCCACAATTTTCTTGCCCGTCGAGTCGCCAGGAACGTCGTCAATACATTTGGCCATGCTGTGACCCAGCAGATGGAGTGGACTCTTCTTCTCAGCCGCTTTCTTGACATAAGGTGCATTGGCTTTCCGGGCCTCCATCAGTCGCTTCCGCCCCAACGTCTGAAGAATTTCCTAAAAGAAGAGAAAATTAAGTGGTTCTCTCCAATTCCACTTAGACGCCCCTTCAAAAGAAGGCTTAAATGTAAGAAAATAAGGAAGCTGAACAAAAGATGTGGAAAGGCAGCAGAGTTGTGTAGGAACATCTAACCCACTTAGTTAGAGCAGAGAGATAGAAAGTGGACTTACTTGAGCTTCTGGGTAGTCTTTCATTGCTGCTAAGACATCTTCTCGAGAAAGGCTAAATAGTTCAGAGTATCCTACGGATCGTACGTCAGCTGTGCGTCTGTCAAAGTTTTTAAAGTAGCGTAATGTATTAGTCACAATAAATTAGGCGAGCAACTTCCGCCGCCATCCCGTCAGCCACTCTCTTCCTCGCATTCCCACCAACTGTCCTACTTTGTTTGGGAATGTCCGAGGTCGGGAGACAACATGCAGACGAGACTCAAGGAGTCATGTTAGGCAAATAAATCAAATTGCATTCCAGTCTCAACATTCCAAGTTCCACTTGCCTTCTTCCGCTTGTTGCACATACAACTATAGCTATTCGTGGAATTCTTAGAGAAAAAAAGGAAAAATGCAACGATGTCCGTGCTCAGATGCTGTACGTTTTACGCCCCACTGCCACTCAGGCAGTTTAAACAATATTTGAATATGTGCTGACTCGCAGTGAGTTACTTCGTAAATTATGAAAATTATTACAACTGTCAATGCTTACTTATTGAGTCCATCCAAGTTCAGAATCCCTATTTCGCCGAAAAAATCACCCGCCTGCATGGTCGTCAAAACACGGCCAGTCTCACTGCAAATCAGAACAAGAAATGGCATGTATTAATCTCAACATTTCCACAGATCATTCAAGGGTCATAGCCAAAGTTCGGTTATTCTGTATTTATTCAATCACATTTAAATACGATCTAACAAACATCTACTTTTGCACATGTTGATCTTTGACTTTGACCTAATTTACCCACCCTTGCTTCAGTCGAGCTATGCCTTTTCAGGAGACCGATCGAGCTGGTTCATCAACCCGTCAAATGTTGATTTTGCAATATTTTTGCCTGCATAATAATTTATCTTTTGCAAGTTATTAGTTAATTAATTAATTAGGAATGACGTGAGCTGATTTTGTTATGTTTTTTCTCCCTAATTACAATTTCGGAAATCTATCAATACTACTTCAGCAATAGACCAAAGTTAGTCGTGAGTGTGCGTTATGAGCTCACCCATGGCAGCATTGTTTCTGAATACATACAATCAATTCTCAGTTGTCTTGTCCAAGAAAGTAGAGAATCTTTAACCATTCAATTTGAGTCTGCTATCCTTTGACCTGCCCAGTGTATGGGTTTCAAGTTTGCAAATTCATGTGTCCACTTCCTAATTGCCTTATAGATTGAGTAGGCTCCAGTCATTACTCTAATGTTCCACGAATCTCAAGTGCACTGTCGCCTTTTCTTTGTCAACGATTCATAAAAAGTGCGAGGTCGAATTTATGCAAAACTATGCCTCGCACTTAAAATTGTACTCACTACTGACGGTAGTTCTTTCGGACCCCTTTTTGCTGGCATAGACATTAATAATGTCTCCATCTAGCATGGCATTCCCGGCTAATTCATTGATTCATAACTAAATTACCACTTACCAAAAATAAAACCGAGCTTTGGGAACGAAAATACAGAGATTAATTAGATGCGTATGCGTACCTAGCGTATAGCTGAGACCAGACATTTGACCAGTGCACATAATGGGTAACCGCACGAAACCGAACGAATTTAATTTTCTAGTCAGGCATTTGCATAACACAAGTTTCGGAATTTTTACTCCCTCCGTCATGTGATTGAACGAGCAACAAGCTGTGAATAGCTTTGTCGAGATTTAGCGTTGGAGGGAGTCAGGCCTGTTTTTCCTGTCAAGATAAGACTTAACTAGAATTCTGCAAGGATGTGTGGTTCATTGAGCAGAGCTATTTGAAATTAAGACGACAGCCCTGAATTCGATTGAAATCCCTGAAACATGACGAGCCCAAATAATTCTTGGCTTCCAATTAAACTCCGGCATGGAATGGATGGAGGAGAAAGTCAAAGAGAAAGCACTCTAGCTCACAGGCCTTAACAAATTGAGAACTCATCGTCCCAAAACATTTCATATTTTTAACCTGTTTTCGTACGAAAATTCTGCCTAGACCCTAAAAGGAGCTGTATTAGCATAAGATTTATTTTACGTATTCCCCTTCCTGTTTGTAAGTCGGGCATCAATTCGGTATCGCTTTGAGCCGTCATGTTTCTTCATCACTTCAAAACGATCCAAAGAAAGGAGCATTAAAGAGCATCTTAAGTGATATGAACTTCAATGGACTGACATATACGGGCGAGGAAGAGCAAATTGCCTTTTTGTGGATATTTTCGAACAGAGAATCAAAATGAAGCTCCAATTTATAAAATCCCAGAACCCACCCAGCTGTCCGAGAAAGCGGCCTTAATATCCGGCATCAGGGCCTTGCAGCAGGAAACTCAGAGAACACACTACAAATAGATGTACCTACAGTGTTGTACGGTATATGTTGCGGTTTGCGTGTGACATTTGCACAAAAGCACTGAAATAACAAATTACTCCAATGGAAGCAAAATTTAATATTTTTCAGTTGGTGATCCGGTTTGTTTAAAATGGTAAATTTAAATGGTAAATCCCAATTTTGAGCACCCGCTAATTTCTTAATGAACGCAATTTGGGTTGGAGTTTAATAACTATAATAATTAATAACAAACGTTTGTCATGCGGCATGCGGCAAACTTTTTTATATTTTGTTATCGAATATTTGCACGTAATATGTTTTTAAAATTGAGCCTACCAGCTAAAAGAACATTTATTTATAAAGTAAATGTTATTTGAAAATTCGTTGAATCACCAATCCTTCAGATTCACAATCACAAGCGAACCGGCTCCTTCTCAACGGAATCAGAGGTTAACAACCAAACTGCAACATATTAATACGTATTCTACTCTTGTGTAGTCCAACAAAACATTTTCTGTTCTGCTGTTTATGGAACAGTGAAAGTTTTTGGCCTCTCTCGAGTTCCTACTTGAGCAGGATGCATGGTTTACACATACATTATCCCACTTTGTCTTCTTTATTCCTCGGTCCGGGCCAATCGATTAATCTTCCAACGCGGTATTGTGTGAGCATCGTTCAGAGCACTGCTCAGGGGAAGCGGCGAACAGCCCAGCTTCTCAATGATTTCATCCCTACTTGGAGCTCGGCTCCATGAGTCAGTCAGTTGCGAAATTGAAATGAAACGATAGCTTCGCTTTTATTTGGAACTTGTTCAAAAATCGCGTATGAGGAATGGTGTCGTAGTAGGCGTGTTCCAGGAGTACGGAAATTTCATGTATGCATCTAGCCCATCGCCAGGAGCCAATTGTGTCGTCCGACATCAATTCCGCCCCACGACTATAGGGCTAGTTCAGCCATGCTATTGCAAACACATAAAGTCTAGAAACTCGAAACCCAATTTTCACTTCTAACGCCTCACGCAACGAGTAAAAGGTATGTCCTATGGGACATCGGACTGGAGTTTCTAAACTTCATGTGTCTATAATATCGCATGATACCTTCAGGTGATGTACAGTAAGTACGAGATTTAGATTAAAGTTTGTAAGGTACATTGAAATAGGATTTCCAAAACGAAGCAAGGAAGTCTGTGAAGTGTCAATATAATAACAAACATTGCATGCAAAGTATACTGTGTTGCTCGTAGCCAGTTGCTTAAATTTTGCAAAATAGTTCTTGCGAACTGTCCGTTATATTTGAAGAATGTAAAGGACTCTAGGATTCCCGCCAGTAGTGTTGGTTGAGAGCTCAAGGGGATTAAACACAATTTTCGGGTGACAATTGAAGGTGAGTCTAGCCGCTAGGGTTAAACTAGAATCAAATGCAGCTAGGCATTATGCATTGCTGTGAACAACAATTAAATAACTAGTATTTGCACAGCTAAACATTGGCCAACCTTGCTTTTTCCCATTTCAAATGCATGCATGGCAGGCAGGTTTGACACTTTGCACCGTATTCAAAGGGTTAGTCCAATTCTAATGTTAACGTTTCTGTACCATAGAAAGGCTCGATATTGGTAATTTTTAACATGAATTTAGTCTAGTAGCTTGTAAAATTAATTAAAAAAGTATTAAGCATGAATTTCTAAACAATATGTGTGTGTATCTGCATACAAACTATAAGTAGTAAATATAATGCACTCCTAGGAAATTGTATTCCCATTAGGTCGATTGCAGGAATATGTATATAAAGGTTAGGTTCGGTGCTTCGGTTTGTCTTACTGTGACTCGCCATATTGGCCATACGCCCTGAGGAATACACTCCGTTATTAACTCTGGAAAATCGCATGCACTACATACACGAGACTTTTCTCCCGCTAATGGAATCATTTATAACTTTTCCCTCGAACATCTGTTTCCATCGTTAAACTAGAGTAATTCAATTAAACTAAAGAAATAAAATGAAGAACGAAGTGTGCTTCAGCTTACATGTACGTACGTATATAAAGTTAGAAGAGGTACAAGGAAGATAGCCAATATCGGAGCAGGGAAAGGGCGCTTGTCAAGTGTTACGCCTCCGCCTTCGGATGCATACGAGGGATTTCGAAATTCCACTACTTCAGTTTCAGGCTTGTCTGCGGTTTTTCTCTATTTTATTTTCACTCTTTCACTCTCGATTCTCGGATGGACTGTGATGTACGTCTGTTGCCAAACCGTACTTTCGGATCCAATCCAAGTTTAATTCTTGTGAAAATAGAACCAAATGGAGGGCGTCGTAGTACTGGGCTATTTGTAAATAATCCGTAGTAGCACCGCCCAACCTTCAGGCAAACGCTGCACTCCTTGATTGACCGGGTGGTAATTGGTAATATTTGTGTTTGAGCAGGTGCCCAGAACTAGTCGGATTCCGCATCCGAAGCGGGTTAAAGTGTAAGAAAAGGATAGCATAAAAACATTGGAATAATTTCCAGCTGGCTGTAACATGTGGTAAATGGATTTAGTATTTTTGTCAAGGCCAATTCTGGAATGGGGATCGGTCTGTTTCTAGAAAATGCATTGACTACTGGTTCTACTGAATTGTACGATTCAATTGCTAGTTGTCGGTATATCATGAAATGGTAAACAAGGGCAATCTGTTTATACGTGGGCGTGGGTACCCTGCACTGAATACGAAGCGTGGACAATATGGAACTTATTGTTCCTAATGGCGCATACACACACGATGACAGAATTCAAAATCAAAGGCGCTTGAAGCGATATCTTGATTATTCTAAGAAGAACACAGCGAGTTGACGATAAGATTACATTAAGGAGGCAACTTGAAAATAAACTATGTACACTAATGCCATTTGTCTCGTAAACTTTCTTCTATGGAAGTGTTAATGGTTGGAGCTGGCCGTGAGCAGCTCTGTACAAGCTGATTCGATTTGAAAATTAGAGTCACAACTGACGAGGGAGCATGAAAATCCTTAAGCCTCTTTTCATTCTGCACGGAGCCTAACTAAACTCCGCATATGCAAATTCAACGAAGTCTGTGCTGGAGGAACCTAAAGGTTTCTTAACTCCTAAATTAATTGCATCTCCCAAGATAAGGAGCTCCTTGCTCATTAATCCTGCTTGTCATGCCCATATTTAGCCGGTCAGTATGCCTCATTAGTGTCTGTGTGCTCTGCCTTCCTACGACATGGAGGCAGGACCTCCGGCTCCAGTTCAACTCTATTATCTTCCAGCCGACGTGGAGGAGAACGTGAGAGAGAGTCTCTGCATAAATTGTAGTTGCTGAGCTGAAGCCGAGTGTGTCTGGCGATAATAATTCATATTTATGTTACAGTTTGGAATATTACGAGTTTAAATATAGTTTTGTGGCCTCTGCTCATGTTTGGAACGTCCCATGTACTTAATATAATGTAGTTGGGTCAACATTTGATATTTTTCATCATTTTTCTCCTTAGCAATTTAAACTCGCAGAAGGATGAAATATTCTGTTCTGAAAGTCTGAAAGTATTAATTCTTCTAGCTTGCAACTGAAACTTTTAATTTTGTTTGTATAAAATATTTGACACCAATGGAAACAGCATCTAATTCTGCACTGCAATTCGTAACATTGGATACGAAAGCTGCCGCTTAACCCAATTCCCTCATAAACCAGGTAATAAAAAAAGCGAAGAAAATATAATTGTACACTGAAGACCCGTAGTATAGTGTCCCGATAATTAAGAACGCCAAAAAATTAGAAAAAATTTTGTAACTTTTTATGTAAAAATAGTCTGATTTTTTACATTGATTGGGAAGTTTTAACACTTTTCCCTTTCTAAACCCATGTGTGTCATAATGTTTCCCAATAAATTAAAAAAAATTCAATCAAATTCACTTTCCAATCTAAAATCCACATACTGAACCGTATGTCGCATTGCATGATCCCGCTTAGCCAAAAACTGTCTCCGACGGTTTATACGTGGACCAACGAATGTTTTGGAACCTTTCCCTGATGCCGGGATATCTCACTTATCAGTAGGATTTGGATCTTATGCAATTAAAGAGGGTCTAAATATGCAGCAAACTGTGCAATAGATATTCCATTATATGCAACAAAATATGCAGTAAAATCACGGATATATCGTAATGAAATTCGATTGCAAGTTAAACTCATAAATATGCGCTTAATTATGCACTCAAAACACCAGTGTATGCACTATAATATACACTACAAGCTAATCCGTCGCCTCCGGCTTCTGCTAACCGTACATTTAATCACTACAAACGAATGACAACCACTAAGTAACAATAAATTGATTGAACAGATGGAGTACTTGTTAAAAATATTGGAATAGAGGATTGCGCGTAGTGCGTGTTTGTAATAGCGTGCGTTGGATTGGAGCTAGTGATTCGTTGCAAGCAGAGCAGAAGCGGGAGTTGTATAAGTTTGAGTTGGTTTCACTAAATCCTAATAGTGCACTTCTGACTTCCACGAATTGAAATTGAGTTGAAGCCATTGAGATAATTAGGTATTTAGCTAAGACTCAGTGACTGAATATTTGATTCTGTGAATTCGTTGTGATAAGTGTGAGTTTTTTAGCTTGTTGGCGGTGGAAGCAACATTGTTTACGAATTTTCTGTAGTCAAGCAGAAGTCTGTGAATTTGAGACTTTCCGTTGCTTAGCAGTTTTTTGCAGGATTGACCTAAACCTTTGAGTGTGACCCCGTGACCTTAGTGACCCCAAGTTCGAACTTGTCCTTACTTGTGGTCTTAAAATCTTATGTTGAAAATTTCAGGTCAATCGGTAGAGAATTACTCGAGTTATCCTGTACACAGACACTCATTTTGTCAAATTCAATAGTAATTATATAGTGGCTAATAATAAAATATTTTTCAATGTTGTCAACATGTTTTGAATACAAAATTTCAATATCAAAAAATTTAGCGAGATTTTATACTCAAAAATAATGTTGCGTTTTTGTTTTCTGCCGTTTTTTATAATATGCAACAAAAAGCTGAAAATATGCATAGCATATGTACGTATATGCACTACAACCTTGAAATATGCAGAAATGTGCAATATAAAACTGGCTTATTGAGATCCTCAGCTCATACATATGTACATAGTTGGCGGAGATACAAAACATGAAGGTAATCCATTCTTGCAAAAGAATAAGGATTTAGGTCGAAACCCTAACCCTACTATCAGAATCCCACTTATCCCGGCTTCATTGTATTTACAATCACATGCATAGATTTATTATCATAAGTATTTGCATTAAGCATTAAGTGAATATGTGTGTGAGATGAAAATCCGTAGAAAGGGATATACTAGGTATCTTTGGTTATGCTTGATAAGGACGCGAGAGAGAAGAGTGTAGGCCGAGCAGAGCGCGAGTTGTTGAGAATTTGGGAGAAAGCACATTTTCATCTAGTTAGCTCAGTCCGCTCCATTACTTCTCATTCTAATTCACTATCTCCATCCCTTAATACGATTCTGTCTCTCCTCTTGTGGTGGCTGGCTGCTGCTCAGGCAATGTCAGACCTAGCTTTATATACAAGCCCTCAGCGTCTCCCCAGCTCACATGAGGCTCCGCCAAGGGAATAGCAACGTACAGAGCAGCTCGCAGCGTTTACAAGTTTTGCATTATGAACGGCTTGCAATAGTTAATACCCGTCTATCTAACGACGTCCTTGGTTCACACTCTACAGCATTTTAGTGAATGATTCTCAAACAATTACCCAAGTCTGTACAATAAATCTACTCCAAGCGCAGTGGAAAAACCAGTTAAATACATCAGGAAGAAATTATTTTAATTTATCGCGAATTTGGATCTGTGAGCGTAAATATAGCGGATAGGGTTCGGGTCAACCATCTTCAACAGTCAGCTCGTTCTGAGCAGCTCTGTACATTGTGAATTTAAATGAAAGCAGTGAAGGAGTAACACATTGAGTACGCAGAACAATAGTCAGTCACTCTTCGACTTTTCCATTTCGTTACCATGTAACCAAATTAATTCTCGACACTTTACCAATCTTGTGTAATCAAAGTAGTGAAGCCCAAAAGTGAGACTCGCACAGCCACCGCAGAGAGTGTATTACATTATAACTGAATTGGTCATTTGCAAACAAATTCCCGTTCAGAACGCTCTGCTAGTGAGAGTGAACGAGATTTCCCTGGTTTCGGCATCCACAATGTAAGACTAGTGCCATTTACACGGGCCAGCTTCTGGCTTCTGCATTATTCGGCATCCTGCAGAAGAGCTCATACCCATTTGCATTACTCATGCAACAGCACTCCAGAGCATTGTTTGACGCAAGTGCATATTTCTCTATTTGGTGAGGGCGCCGACCGGACTTGCGAGTTCATTTCAATTCATAAAGTGTAGAAATTAGGCAAATGCACTTTTGCATAACTTGATGAACTATTTCCTATCCACTGCACCATAAATAATTCCCAGCCATAAAATATTTCCCAGAACTGGAAGCAATTAAAATTCAATTACTAGTTGAGACGAAAGATAAATACAAAGTTTCTGAACACAACTCCTGACTTTGAGAATAGGTGCTTATAGAGTTTCAATCCGGATTCATTTTGAGTTCCGGGTAAGTTAAGACAAAGTCCCTGGTGCGTGCCAATACTAGGTTTACTGTTTCGGATGAGAAGCCATCCTGCTAAACAGTGACAAGATTCCGGTGTTCATATTTTCCATGTAACTAGTATTTGTCTCACTTCCTCTTTTATGAGGGCGTGAAGGAAAGTATATAGTTCCATTATTAAAAGTTGATGAGTTTCTAAATACTTGTGTGGATTTCAGCTGAGCAGACACGCGTTCTCGAAACAATAGAGGAGACAGCAGCGGTGGCAGTGAAGGAACTTTTCCCTAGTGTGCAGTAACGCTTTGATATGTACAATGTACATGTATGTTACGGTTTCCTTCTTAGCCGGGATGCCTATTTCCAGATCTACATCTCATCTCATCTTGCCCTTATCTCCTATTTTAAACCACTGCATCTAACCTAATATAACACACCCTAACGTTATCTATTCTAAATTCTAACTGAACCGAATAAGCAATATTGCATATTGTAATGCAAACTTGACAAAATGGCAGCCAATCTAAATGCATTACGTGTGCTGCCAAGTTGTTAGGATCTGAAAATGTTCCTATCGGGTTCCTTGAAAAGTCTGGAAACTTAATTTAATGCTGTTTAAGTTGAAGTGTTGTTTTGTAGAACTGTGACAGATGATACGTGCTGTATGTGACAAACAAGAGGCTTTAACTTTATAATCAATATAAAATATCGCAGAAATCGTGTTTACTAATCAAAATTCATTACTTGAACCCTATAACCGAACTGAAGCAGCTTTAAATCCTGCTTAAGGGGGAATAATTAGCTAATTAAGTACATCTTTCTATATTATTGTACAGAAACATAAGATAGACAGACGAGGCAGGTCACCGTAACATATGCACCGTAAACTGCAGCATGTGGAGAGGAAAGGAAGAAAGTCAGCGGGTGAGTGAGAATTAAGTATATCGCCTGTTGTGCGTGAATGTATGCCAGACAGTCGACTTTGTTCGTGTCACGACGAAAAGTACAGGATATAAAGAGAGCGAAATCAGAAAATAGCCACGTCATTTGTACATTACACACTTTACTTGCTTTGATGGTAGACAATGTATTTTCAAAGTTAAGAGAAAGCAGAGGGAATTATGGTTTATCTTGTTAGCGATGAAAACCCTTTGGAGGTATTTCTAAGGCAGAGACGAATCATTGCTGTCAATTGCTTGGAATCATCAAAAGGAATGTCAAGGAGCGTGGGTTGTTTGTTACTTTGACTGCTTTCCTTACTTTAAAGTGTCAAAAATAAACATGGCATATTCTTCTTGTGCTGTTCACAATCACGAACGATCCCTAGAATACAATTAAAATTCCTGATGCTATTTTTATAAAAGCTCTTTTCAGAACGACGAAAAATAACAATTTACTAGCTATGTACGCAGTGATAAAAACCATTGTACGTATCTAGGTAATAGTGCTCTGAATACTGAAGACAAGACTTTTTTTTTAACAACTGACGAATATAAAGCTCTCGTTTCAGTGTGTTTTAGGCCGGTGGTTTTTTGTCGGGATTATGCTTTCGTGAGCTGCACTATTACTGTACTGTTTCTAGAATCGAATCCCATGGAACTGAACGTCTTTGAAGAAAAACATGCTATGGGTTCACTTTTAGTTGATTTTGATTGTGAGTAGGGTGTAGCCGCTGTCGTACCAAAAGCTCAGCTCTTATTTCCTTAGAAGATCCTGACTAGCCAGCATGGCGTGCTCCAGGCCTTGGTTTCCGGACTTCCATTGCTTAAAGTAAAGTGAAAAGTCGAAGTTGGACTTACCTAATTACTTCCAGGATCCCATCAGCAATGATAAACATCTCCCGGGCCACTTCCCCTTTTCGACAAATTAAATCTCCAGGTGTAAAAATATAAGCCTTCATCTTGAGGACCAAGTCGTGAAGAAATTCAGGTTGACACTCTTGAAAGATTGTCACCTACAAGAAAAAATTTGGAAAATCTCAAATTGAGTCTTAATACAAATTATATAGTCATGCATGCGCATGGAGAATTACATTAACATGGTAATCATAGGTATAGTTGTGTGAAACATGATCGGGCTCAATTTCTATTCTTGACAGCCGATGCATTTCCTGACTATCATCATTAGATGTATTGTGTGTACAAAAGGTGTAGTCTTCAAGAGTGCCAATTCTAACTCCGACTCTGGCTTACGCACTTCGTTTACGAACAAATGTATAAGTATGAGGCAAGACGAAGTTGTCATGAGACGTGGACGTAATTTACACTTTACGCTTATAGCCATTTGACGATATCGATACACGTCAGCGATTCTAATTGAGTTACGAATAATCAGATCGCGTGTGCAAACCTTCGTATTATTTGCATCAGGAACTGGATTTATCAAAAGTGAAACCACATTAAACATGACGGTAATTGTTCCATTTTTTAAAAGGCTATGTGGATTGATTTGTTGGGACTTGCATGTAACGTTCGTAATGTAATCTCATGTTGCTTGTGTAGTGAGAGCAAGAGTGAGCTCCACCATTATTGTGGACTATTTTCTACTTTTCAACTCCCAACTTTCCATTTGCCAAATGAAGTATTGAGTGAAAGCAGGATCGTGGCATTGTGCTCAATCCCAGATTCCCGAATAATCTTAGAGTGAACCTAGTAGTTCTCCAATATGGACCCGTCAGACTCGTTTTATACAAATAGTCTCCACTACGCCTTGTTTGTTTGTCTAGCCTTCAGCCAAAAAAGACCAATATTCTTCTGGCCGGCCTGTCCTCTTTGAGACACAATGATAGGGGCATGATGATGGAAGTGGTTCATTGAGCTCAGTCAAGCCTAACGTCCGATTTGTAAATAACTGTCTTCTTACGCAGTACTAGCGGATCCTGGACATTCCTGCAAAGTCTCACACACGTGCTCCTTTTGGGCTGTCAAACTGTACCATAATTTTCAATTTGTGACTTCTATTTATTGCATTTTACAAGAAATCATGTTTATGTGCTTGAGTGATTTACACTATTATTTTTAATCATGAAACAAAAATTATGTTGACACATTAGCAGAAAATCAATTTTTGGTAAAAGCCGGCTGGTTTTTTAGTAGCACGCCAATTCATTGGGCGGAAGAAGCATTTTAATCTTTAGCCTTGCACACACATTTGGAGAAAGTCGAAAAAGCAACAGCAACCTTATGATCAGTCACTTTGCAAAACAAATGATTTGAGCATTAAATTTCAATTTCCATTGAAGATCTACAAATACTTCTCCGCAATGTATCAGTTAAATGTGCTTACAATTAAGCTAATGTAATTTGTAAAGTGAGGACCCTGCTCCATATAACTCCCCCAACATATTTCATATTCAAGCAAATAAAGTACGAAAGGCTTACCTTCTTAAGAACGCTAAGGTTGACATGTAGAGCCAATTCTGTTTTGAGCTTATCAGGTAACAAACCTAAGGCCGTATTAATATCACCACCTCCTTGGATCCTTCCTCTGAAAAGTTTCCGAATAAAATCTTAAAGTAAACTGTGCTCATTCCGACAAATCTGCCACAGAGAGCCAGTTCGTGGAATAGTGATTTGGCGTGAATTGATTTAAAACAGAAAAACGAGCAGCGTAAAGAGCTCAATGGGCTCCTTGTGAGCCCACAACAATATTTATAAGAAGAATTTGGCTTGTAAACTTAACCAATCAAAGGACTGACCTGGACCACGAGTAGTCGTACCACCGTAATACCCGTCGTTGCATATCACGAGGCACCCTGTGATGCCGCATGTACATTTTAGCACCATCCTGTCAAAATTAAATGAGCTATAAATATTTGTACCACTCAAACTGCTATAATGCAAATCCTCTAAAAGGATTCTCGAATTCGTCTTAAGATCGCGTGGATCAATCATTAGGTACGAGAAAATATTTTGACTCTCTAAAAAAATATTTATATTAATAAAAGCTATGTGTGTTTCCAATGATTTCCCATAAAGACAGGCACTTGGTATTCACAAACGTCAAGACTCAACAAACGTCTAAACAGTGTATTAATGTTCATGTTGGACGACACTTACCAAAAGTCTTTCAAACTCTAAGCGGTTAGCATTACGATTTGTGATAACGTTTCCAACTTGTCCTGAAAAATATTAAGAAAGTTAGCATTCAGAATATTAGCTACGTAGTAAAATTGTAATGAATTCATAATCCAACCTAACCTAATCTACGTACATGACTTTTATTAATTCAAAGGTCTGTACTATACTCATAGTAATGCTATTGCTGAACAACATAAATAATTCACTGCAAGGATTTGATCTGGCAATGTGGCCGTGTGCAGCACTGCCTGGGTAACCACCAATTATACGTACTTATTAGATCCATTGCGACTACCTAATTCCTTCATCCACTGCATATAAAACTGCTTTCTACTGTCATGAAGTGTGAAATCTCTTGTTTCATCTCCTGAAGGATAACGTACAAACGAAAGTGCGACATTCATCTGAATACCTATGGTGCTTTTACTCTGGTTTTGTATAAACACGTGCGCTGTCGCCGACCTGTACCCGCTCCGCGATGTCAATACGATTGGCGTGTTACTTTACTATTATTCTTATATTCCTTAACACGATTCATTAGGATGATTATTCCACTTTACATTTGCAATCGCATAATTGTAGGGATGGGGAACAGGGATTATTAAGATGGTTTGGTAACCACAGGATAGTTGTAATGATCACATTTTCAGTTAAGCAATCGCATAATTGTAGGGATGGGGAACAGGGATTATTAAGATGGTTTGGTAACCACAGGATAGTTGTAATGATCACATTTTCAGTTAAAATAAAAACACATCCCAAGGGAATGTAATTATGCCACATTTTTAACCTTTACTGGCTTACATAAAATATATAGAGAAATTGGGAAAGTTATTTATGACAAATACACTTCCAATGGGATGAACTTAATTTGCATGGAGAGCAGGAATAGGTATTTACTGAATAACTAGAAATCCGGGCGTCAGTTTAGGGTAAATCATTCCTTGTTTGCGCCGTCGATGCTGAAAACAGTTCCACTTTAAATACACGCTATTTAGGAAAGCCTTGCCCTCTGCCAGGACCAAGGACCAGGAGAAAGTCGGCGCCAGAGTGCTCTGGTCCACAGTCCAAGCCAAGTTCAAGGAGCTCAGTCTGGACTTATCTAGAATTCTGATCACACTCTGGATATAAATATGCTATTTTGGAGAAGGCAATCATCTAACTTAAGTATGACTATGATGGAATACATTTCCGTCCACACGTGTCAAGTCTCAGCTCTTGTATTGCATACTAGATTCACTTCTGGTCGTGGCGCAGCATGAGTGGTGCCCTACTGCTGACACTGACTCGTAAAAGCACCAAGGTATCATACATTGTAGTGGCTTCAGTTAATGCTATTCCCGGGAAACTTTCTGCCAGGCCATCTTTCATCGAGCGTATTACATTTTATTCTTCCCTGTGAGACAGGATCTTAAAAACGGGATATTTCATAAGGTTCAAACAGTTGAAACTACTACGCCATCACACCACTTCTTAAGCTGGTGCTACGCTTTACGCTATATAATAAATTCGAAACAATCCCGCGCATTTTAGTAAAATTTTCTAAATTTTAGTATTCCGTGATAAACAGCCCAGTAAAACCTAACTTGCGATCACGTATCTAAATATTACCACTAATTCGCATAAAATGAAAATGGGTTACGGAAAAAATTAGCGGTGTTAACAGCTAAAATTGTTAATCAGTAACGCTGCTGAGTCAGCAGAGCTAAAGCAAGGGTACAGAGCTAGAGTAGCGTGCACACGAGTTATAGCCAAAAACACGAGAGCGAACTGCACCTTATGAAAGAGGAACGAACGTGCGAAAGGACTGGGGCTGGGATGCATAATGCTAAGCCATGACCATTTATTTTCGACCTGCCAATTCCACAGATACCTGACCCTACTAGAGATGCCATTGCAATGCAGGCTGGTGGAATCATGACACGGCAAGGAAGAAAGGGCTTATTAAGTTTGCCTGAACAAGAACCCGCTTATTATTCCTATTAAACCAACTGAGACTGAAGAAAGTAGCCGAGTACATGCCTCTTTCTGCAGACTGCAGCTGGTTTTCAGTCTTAAACTGGACGTTTATGTTCTTTGATGGCCGTCATAAAAATAAAATATATCGAGAAGAATTGCTATAGGAAGTCGGTCTCCTTAGGTCCACGTAATTGTGATCTGGGCAGTAGAGAGCGACATGTAGGAAACTCAACTGGATCGTCTCAATGCTCTCTTCAGGTAATAAACACAGTTTAATGCCACAGAGAGAGACTCGTATTTCATTATGTCGTGGAAGGACAAAAAATCATTTAATTTCTTACGCCACCTCCTTATTCCAAACTTAAAATAGGTTTTATTGCAGCAATAGCGCCTAGCGTAAGCAAAGAAAAACTACAGAATACGACATTAGGTTTAGGTGCTAACTAATTGATATAAAGTTTGCCGTTAAGGACGAGCTAGGACCCGCCACCTCAATGAATAATTTTTAATTGATGGTCAATTACCAATGGTCTAATACAAAAAAAGAGCACCACTACTCTATGTGAACATGCTTTACCAATATGTGTGCAAAATTTGAGTTTAGTTTGAATACCCAGCTGAAAATTAGTTTGAAAAGGGTATACCTGTTGAGAAACTGTTGGCTAATTTCCTAGCTTTCAAATACAAGAAGCTGAAACTTGGTACACATTTGGGGCCTAATGTTAACGAGAAAGTAGTGGTTTTTATTTGGTTCTTTGGCATCATTATTTAGAACAGAAAATAAAATCTTGACATTTTAAAGAGGCAACAACATCCCTCGGCTTGTATATTGGATTATTTACGCACTTACCCAGAAGTAAATCTTACATCCGACCCGTATGTTATAAAATATGATGAAAAGTTTGAAGTGTAACCATAATATGAATTCACTTACCTACGATTGTAGCAAAAATGAAGACTCCAATAAGGTAACTCACAATAGTGAAGAGGTATCTGCGAGTCGTCATAGAATAAAGGTTCATATTAGCTTTAGAAAGTAATTAAATTTCATTAAGATGAATTTATAAGAAAGATGCTTGAGTATTGGTAGAGAAGGCAGAAATGACAAAGGAGGTTTGAAGCTCAAAGTGTCCTCTCATCCACTGCTCAACATCCTAATTATAATAATCCTCATCCCGTTACAATAATCCAGTTCTACGGCCTCAACTCCTCTTGTGTTGAGTTGAGGCTTCTTTTGAGAGCAGAAGGAACTGTAGCGTAGAAACTTTCAAACCCGAAATTAATACTTAATAGAAGTTGAGAGAATTTAATGTGACGCACTCAGAATTGCTTGGTTTGAGCCAAACCACAAATTGAAATAAGAATATTGAGCTCAGCGGGATTGGGAATTGTCTGGCGTACAAGAGGCTTCCAAGTTCCAAGCTACAGCTCCAGCTCCAGCTCGAGCATGTTCGAGAAATCGAGTCCCTGTTCAGTTGATGAGGACAAAGGAGAGTAAGATCGTTTTCCCAGAGCTTTCGAACAGCCTCATAATTGTTTTGGGGATACAAAGGCTCTAATTCTGATTGGGTTGTGGTTGGGCGGGTGAGAAGTCTGACTTTAAAACTGGAATTGCTTTTTAAAATAATAGGGACTAATTAAGAAAATCCTATCCATCCACACGAGACGAGGAACGAAGGCTGTTCGAAAACTTCAAAAGAACTCTCAACCTGACTCTCCTCAAATCCGCTGCACAACTCGACAGGCAGGCACTTGAGTGGGCACAAAAGAAGAGAAGAAAGTGACATAATAGGAGACAACTCGTCGTCAGCTGGTTCATTACGTACCGAATGGACTTGGGAGACAACTCCTCGCTCAACACCAAATTCAGAAAGCAGAGCAGGAGTGGAGTTACCTTCGAAATCAACGAACAGCCTCGCGGACCCAAGGGGCAAAAATTAATTGGAACGGGTTCACTGCCTCAAGCTTTTTCCATACTTCCAAATGCATTGCTCATGCATCCCTCAGTTACTTTATTCATGCCAATTTCTATTCTGGGACAGACGGTTATTGATTAACTCTAATATTCAACTCCCAGCAATCAGAGCTGCTCCAGGCGAGTTGACCAACCGCTCAGATCACAACGGAGAAAGTGGTTACTTACTTGTAATATTCACAATCTCCGCTTCAATGCACAGTTAATGAGAGGACAAGGCAAGGAGGAGTTTGTAAGTCTTGCCAACATATTTAACTGTGAGCAGCTCTGCATTTGCTCTGAAAATACTTGTGTAGAATTGCATTTTATCATCACTTGGGTATGGGAATACCTAGAGATCATCTGTACATAGTCTGAGGATTATAACGGCGTAACAGCCAGGCTCGGGACGCAGGAATTCCGAAATCTCTAGATCAAGAGCTATTATTATTAGGTTCAAATGACATTAGCATTTGAGTGTAAGCTGCAACAGTGCGTGTGAATACTCGTGAGCAAACAACTAAGAGCTCCACTATTGACATTGAAGGAGAATCAAGTCCGCGTGGGACACTATCTTCTGCTGACTGAAGAGTGGCTGAATAGCCGAAACGGGATATAGTTGAGCTAAAGGTTATTTCTGCGTGAGCGTGGTCTGAACTTTAAACTGTCCCTAAAGAATGGGAGTATTGGGTCCATAAAAAGTTGCTGGTTGATGAGACGGTGGGCTGGTGTGCTTGGGCCGAAAGCCATGTGGTGATCTGGTGATGATCTGATTAGACGTCCACCATTCTATCCATTCCAACAAACGGAATGGCAATTGTAATGTCAAAGTAGGTGCAGGAGCTTTCTCTTGCTCAGCCGTTGGAGAACTTTGGTGATTTTACTCTCCCTTTGTCCCCTGCTTTCTCTCTCTCTCTCCGCTACATCCAACTTTTATTCTTCACTTCCGTCCTTTGCCCGCATACAAATCTCATTGTTTAAGGCTCACAGCGAAGAGCGGAGCAGAAGAACAAAAATGGAGTACATGTGTTACAGCTGGTTTTTTACTATCAGCCCAGGTACATCCGTAACAGGAAACGTGTACTCGTAATTCTCATGCATGAAAATATTTGTGACTATAAATTTTAATGCCATTTTCCTAAGTCGGCTGTATTGACACATCCGTGGGGCTGTTTCAATTTTGTTTGGGATCCAGTGGTACAATTGAAAAAGCTTCCAATTCTAGCTGAGCATCAGCATTGCTACTAAACTAAGACATGCTAATTGTATGCCACCAAACTGTAACACATGTATATTTTTATTTTCTAGTGTACTGAACAAGGTGTAGTACTGCACTCTATGGATTCTTTTGTCTCAGGTAAGGAGAATACAGAAGTTCAAAAGCACTAACCCAGTATTGGTACGAATGTGAAGGAGTCTTGACTTATGACTATGATTCCGGTAACCACTATAGTCGTCGGGATCAAAGGGGATGGCTCTATCCCCTATCCTGAACACAAGGTGAACTCAGCATTAACATGGCATTAGGTGAGGAAAGTAAATGAAGTTCTAGGTTTGCATTTAATATGCAGATATATTGAAATTTATTCTCGTAGGCCGCATTGACTTTCCCCTGAGTTTGAGTTGCGGCACTTTTCCAAGGGTTACTGAACCAGACGATGATTTGATAGCCTACCCCAACGTGGTTAAGATGAATGTTGCGCAAATCTGATTTAATTCAACCTATTGATAGTATTTACTAGCTGATATTGAGCCTAACTTGCAATTATAATCGCATTATGATCGCACAAAATGAATCACGCATTTTCAACAGTTACACGCGGAAATACATTACATTGTGATGCCGTACACCAATTATTGAAGTTCCGTCCAGTGCACGAGGTATCCAATTCATCCACTTCCAAAGTTACGCCAGGTGATTAAAAAATCAAATGCAACCGATTCTACGTGATGTTGAGTATAAGATTAAGGGGATTCCAAAGTGTGAACATGCACAAAGTAGAATTCCTTGCCTATTGACAGCAAAGCCGACATGCAGGGTTTTCGCTAGCAATAGTGCCTTTGGATTCTAGGACTTCAGTTTAACATGAAATAAAACCTAATCTAAACAACACAACGCGTTTTAGTAAAAAATGCTAAAACTCAACCATATATATTCCATATATACAGTATTTACTGTGTATTGATAATAGCTAATTTGCTGTCTAAAGTTGTATTATAGCCAGATGTCTACTTTTGCCGTTAAATTAGGTATAATATTTTTTTAGTCATTCACATGCAGTACTGATACTGTGGTACAAATCAGTCACAGTCTGGTTTTGAAGGCGAGAACATTTTGTATAGTAAGCGTTGAAAAATTTCTGCCGAGTGAAAGGACTGCCTAAAGCCGTAAACTAATGATCGACGTGCCTTTCCTTCTACACAGAAACCATTGATACATGGTAAAACTTTGATTACTGTATCCTGTCTATACCCAAATATTATCAGAGAGAGTTCGTATTTGTCCTTCCTTGTTAATTCAAATGTAAATTCCTTTTCATCTCATTACTATAATTTGGTCCTTCGGTCTAGCATGTGTTATACTAATGAGTTGGAAAGGTGTTTGAATGAAAAACGCAGTCTCAGCCTCTAAGGGATTTTGATGCGAGTGCTAATATAAAGTTCTATCAATTCCCGACACACAATTCAGGAACTATCCTTGTGTCTCATTAAATCTGCTCTAAGGGATTTCCGAATTCCGAGCTAATCTGTAAGATCTCGCCCCACATTCGTTATTCACCATTATTCCTACGTCAGCTGCGCACCACGAACACTTTTAGCATCCGAATTCAATATTCGAACTCAACCTACCATGTCCTGAAAATACTACACTAATCCATGCATTGTATTTAAAGACACCATAAAAAATTCACAGAAATTGTGCTACACAGCTTGGTCGGCCCTTTTTTCCTTTTTGCATTTTTACTACAGCTTTTGACCTTCAAAATCAAAAGGCATTTAATCACAATTGAGACAATTCACAGCTAAGCCAAGCATGGAGTTTCTCGCAGCGGATGGCAAGAAACTTCCCTGTCAAAAAATATACATTGATCCATATGATGGAACTAAGACTCTTCCTGTCTTAGAAAGTAAGAAATCTTAAAAAGTGTTTTCGTATTCTTGTAATTACTTTATGTTGATGTGCATTCTTAAGAGTTCAATCATTTGAAATTGAAATTTATTTTTCAGGTCTAAAGTTGTAGTAAAAATGCAGAAATATGGTGGAAAGCGGTATTGGACCATTTCTGCACAAAAATGGGGAAAGCATGCACCTTGTACAGTAAATGGAGAAGAATACCACAAAAAACTTCTGCTTAGTGAAAGATACGTGAATACAAGAATTGGAGAGAGGAGTGTTGAGAGGAGTCAACTATTGGATGAGAGAGAGTGTGGATGTAATATTTGGTAGGTCTGAGGTCAGCCGACTAGATCAATTAAGTTGGGATGCTGCGTAGAATGGAAGGGCGTAATGAGGATTTCCATAATTGAGAAGGAATATTGGGAAAGAAGATGAAAGATGAAGAAGCGGAGACCAGAAGTGCGGAATAAGCTCGCTGCGGTTGTGTTGATAAACAAGGGGACAGACACAAACAACCCTTGGTCCCATAAATCATAATCTATCATCCACTCTGTTACTTTTCCTCAGCTCCTGTCTACTCTGCATGTAAGCATGTAGTTCCTCGTATGTTCCCACTACAATCCACTCTTCCTCAGCCCCTGTCCTTCTGTTTTGCTTTAAACCGCAAGGGGCTTCGTGTCTAGCTCCCATCACAATCACAAGAGCACCGCGTTCTAGAGTGCCTCTTCCGAACCTGCTCCAGAGAAAGCAGACTCTGCTCAAATGCAGTACAAAGTGAAAGTGAAGCAGGGACTTGGGTCTGCCTCTCGCCCGTGTAAATAGTGGAGCCCAGTTTAAGAAACCTTCACTACGGGAGAGATGGGCTCAAAAGTGCTTCTTTGATGTGTCGTGTCGAGAATTAATTTGGAGGGGTGTGGAGGCGTGGCGTGGTGGGCATAGGAATTTAAGCTCATGGTAATATGAGTTACATAGGATTCTGCTCATCTTTCTTGACGTACACCACAGTGCCAGAGTGCACTGCACACTAGCCTGGGCCACAGCCAAATATTAAAATGCATAGCTGCTCAGAAAGAGCTTAGGAGTGATTTAAAAGAATCTAATAAACTCCACTCGTGTTGGTGTGGATTAATATACCCAATGGCCTTGCAGAAGATGAAGATATGGTAAATAGACGGCTGTTGGTGAAAAAAGGCGGCGGCTGAAAATGGTTTACTTAAGTATTGTTAAATCGGAAATATTGCAAAAACGGACTTGGAAACCCAATTTTTAAGTTTGAAGCCTGAAGATGTGTCACCATTTACGTGTTGAGTGAGGCCTAGTACTGGAAGGTTGTGTTGGGAGGTCGCAGACATTCTGCTTTCACAAAACAGACTGACTACACCATTTGTTGCAAAAACATAAAATTGTTGGGCGCATAGAAGGAGACGATTAGCCTTGTTCTACTAAAGCTATTGTTGGCTATTAGCGTGTTGAAAGCCATTATAATGTTACATTTATTCGGAGATTCTGGGAAGAGCTGACATGAGCTCGCCCACGTTTTACTGTGTATTCAGTGCTGCATTCTCCTACCTACTTAGTACCTACTACATTGCCTTGCCTAAAAGCACTGCCGCTAGTCTTTCCCGGCTAGACTAGACCTCATAAAACAGAATAGATATGTAGATTTTATTCGTTCAGTTCATACAGAAAAGAACGGAATAGAGGTTTTCCCTGGGAATGACTCGAATTTTAAAACAAGAGAAAATAATATATACTCAATTGGGAATGGGCTCTGAGAGAATAAAAATTCATCAAATTCAGCAGACTGGATAATGTGCATGGAATATACTGGAGCGCCGAAATGAAATTCGTAAAGCGTGCGTAGTGATACTCGCATAACATGTTATCAAACATGATACGCTATTTCAGAAAGACCCCGCGGCAACTGTACGCTACAGTTCCAGACTTTTATACACTATAACGTGTTGAAGGCATCACAAGCAATTTAGCGTCCTACTACCAGTTATCAATTCAGAGCGTGCTTAACATTGTGCGATTATAAATGCTTGGTTAGACCAGATTGGGTTAGGTGTTTTGGCAAATAATCAGAGTAGGTACTCATATTAGGATAATCGGATGGTTCAAAATCTTCATATTTTTTTCTTCTGCAAATCCCGTGAATAAAGCTGGAATTTGAGCCAAACTAGATTATTCCATTCAAATATTGTGAGAAGTAATAGGGTTCTAACTCAGGGATTAGGCTCAACCCCCTCAGTATATTGCATTATGCTCTGTCACTAATCCTGAGTTGTGCTGTAGATCCCATACCCTGAACAAAGCCTCGTCTCTTCCCAGCAGTCATGAGGAGGTATTGGTGAAAGGTGAGCGGAGATGCTGGCGGCTCCAAGAAGAGTTTAAACGGGGTTTCTATTAATTACACGACTGATTGAGGAGCGAGTGTTGCTTGATGGAGCAGGACGAGTAATAAAAGGGCAGGCGACGGTGGTCCTTCCACTTATCACGCAATGGGGATTTGGAAGAGACTCAACAAAACTTTTCCTTGTCTCTTCCCATTATTACGGACTTGAGCAAGACTATTGACGGCTAATGCGGAACAAAAGTTTCCTTACTCGAGACTCAAGGAAGGAGTAATGGCCAAGTTTACTCTCATTGGCAAATGAACCAGCTAACTAACGTATGACTCCTGGGAAAGGAACAAGCAGTAGCCAATCTCTCCGACCGGCGTGAACACAGATGCTAACCGATTTCGGAATCCGCCTAATGCTCTACAATATTACAGCGCTGCATCATGGCATGGATTTTCCAAAAGTGGTTAGGGCCGACTCTGTTAGAGCAGATTAAGTTCTTATTGAATAAATGGAATTTTAGCCTCTGGTACTAATGTTGATAACATTACAAGCGTTTCCAAATCGGTGAGTATCTGGGAATAGATCAGAAGCGATTCGACGTACTTTAATTGCCCAAGTCAACTGCACATCGTCAATGTCAGTTGTGTTCCATGCGTTGGGGTAGTACATTTAAGTCTTTTTTTTTCTAGGTTATAAGCATATGCGTTGGTTCTTATCTTCTGAAGGTCTCACTGCACTTGAAGGAATAGTCCATGTTCATTCTGAATTTCTCTCACGCTAGGTAAACCCTGAGTTACGTTGACTTATAGCCTAACTGTACCAGCCCAACGGATGGAAACGCCATTACTGGAGTGCAATTGACGGGCTGAACTGACGCGAGCGGTGGGAAACGGCGCGAGAGAGGACCACATGCGGGACTTACTGCCAGTTTGAATAGGGAGTAGGAAGGTCCCCAATGGTTGTGAGCGTGAGTGTGGACCAGTAGAGTGAAGCGAGGTATTTTCTGGTAAGCGGAGCGTAGCTGGGATC
Source organism: Ceratophysella sigillata (assembly GCA_034693865.1). Lineage (NCBI taxonomy): Eukaryota > Metazoa > Arthropoda > Collembola > Poduromorpha > Hypogastruridae > Ceratophysella > Ceratophysella sigillata. The sequence goes on from JAQFXY010000189.1 coordinate 39,439, forward strand.
CCGGACCGGGTCCGGGTAAACCCATTGACCTGCAAAGTTCTCCGCTTCGGACAGCAAGTAGTAGAAACAACCAAACCAGTGAGCAAGGAGCAGGAGGACGTGGATCAGGTTCACCACTCGCCACACGTTTGGGTACACCGTCCTCGACTCCACCATGTAGTAGTAACTGTACATCCGGTACGTCTTCAGAAAACGGGGAACCCTGGACACCAATTTCAATAAGAATAATGTTTAATTAAATCACTTCTATTTCACCAATAATCAGGGACTGCAGAAATATAGTGTAAAACTGAGCTAACCAATCTAGCGAACATAAAATGCACAAACGTTCACACAATGTTCCCGCTTTCATCGGCCTTATTAACTAATTGCAGAGTTAGCTAAATCTAAAAAAATCCCGTTAACAGCTTACCTTTAAACAATCACATACATTAGTACATGTAAATACTTACAATCTGTTTGATAAATTGTGATTTTGGACCACTGACGATTTTATTTCCAATCTTGCCAGTTATAAATATTCACCTAATTACTCATAGCTAACAGGATACAGGACGTCACATTACAGGTTATATTTTTCCCACAACGCTTGTCCTATTGCTATTAGAGTTTGGACATGGGAAGCCATAAAATGCTCTAAGTAACCGCAGTCTCATTCTCATGCGTCTCATGCGTGCAACCCTGCCCATATCCCGATTCTGAGCTTATAGCTTTGTGCTCGTTTGTTTGTTCAATGTAAGTATTGTTTTCCATTGAATCACTGCATTGAAGCATATGAGCTGGACCATGATCTGAGAAACGAACAACTCAACCGTACTTGCCGTATGAGCAGCCTAAATCCGATTTACTCGTGTGATTCACCTGAGCATGGGATGAATTCCCAAGTAGAACTGGAGAAGGTCCGTGGGCAGGAGGGCTGTGAGATCAAACCAAAAATTCTTGGAACCAATGTAGTGCGTAGCTAATTTCTTGGTTTTGTAGACCATCAGGCCTTGTTCCAAGTAGCAAGTACGCATTTGGACGGCAAGATCTAGAAGGATAACGACGTCCGTGAAGGCGTCAGCCACTATCCAAAATATATGAAATTCAGACTAGAGGGAAACAAACAAGAGAAGACAGCATGTTAGTTAGACTCAAAATGCGTTACGACAATCTTCTTGCGTAAACGTATAAATACGCTGGGTGCATATGGGATACAACCAGTAGACATCGCACAGTCATTGATTACCTCGAACCTGGGAGATGCAGCTGAAGTAAAGCTGCTGCACGTTGGCAATATCGTTTGACATTTAAATGCAACATATGCTATTATTGAGCCTAACTATATTCAATAAAAGCAGGCAGTTCGGACGGCTTCTGAAAATATTTTATGTTTACATATGCAGATCGATTTAATGTTATAACAATGTTTAATCTTTGTCAATAGGTTATACCTTAGTATTTACAAAATTATATTGCAAATATCTTCAGATAACCGATTATCACAATTTCTACATAAAATTGTGTACAAAAGCGAATTTCCGAATGTCACTCCATGCACTCAAGTGGAAACGATGAGCAAAAGCGATTTTAATTAATGAAAGCAATGTCAAGTTCGGGAATGCAATTGATACAAATGTGGTCAAACCAAAAATGTAATCCTCGTATTCACAGAGCCAAAACCGCAAAGTGCCAACTGAACTAAGTCGTGAATAAAGGTTCGGACAACCACATATATATTTATTCCTTACGAGAAAAAAATTTGGCATGTTAGCTTGGAGGACCACCGAGTTTTCCCCAAACCACAATTACAAGGAGAATCGCGTGTAAGCTGTCTCGTGTGGAGAAAGGTAATGAGGCATGGCACCTGTGCGGCTTTCCCATTTTTGGCTTGGAAAAAGTGTGAAAAAACTCATTTGTTACTACTAGACTTAGTGCTCTGCACGGATCCGATTTTACGCTTTAATACTTATCCGTCCATCTCGGATGCAATTTTGGATGGATCCGGATTCAGATTTAAAAAGTCGGATTCGGATCTGACAGTCTAGGATTCCCAATTAATTGGAGCAGTTTCCGGATCGGCATCCTCCGTTTCCGGATTCAAATGCCCGGACCTTGAAAAATGTGGATCCGAGTCCGAATTTGGGATCCGTACGAAGCCCTAACTGGAGTCATTTCTTGTTCAATGAAAGAGCCATTTGGTGCTCTCCGAGCCGTGTCCGGCGTCCCTCTCTCTTCACACATGCTTGAGGCTCTTCCCACACCAATTTGTCACTCTTCACCAGGAACGGACCAAAGGGAGAGACACGGGGACATGAGAGGTTTCAGGTTGCCACTTAGCCTCCACACCACACCAGCTATTTCCCCAGCCACTTGGACCAAAGGAGACAGAGGACTCAAGTGATTCCTAATCCAGCCGGATACGACACAACAAGAAACATTCTCGCACCCAATGTGGCATGACACATTCCATCCACTAATACCATGCAATCTTACCAATGCAATGCTCCGGTTTCAACTTTCCTAACCTTTACACCTTCATACGTTTTGGCTTCAGTTAGTCGGGTTCTTCCAAAAATCTTTGAAGCAAACTTCATTTACTGCTGGCCCGCTACCAAAATGGATGAAAACAAGTGTTCGAAAAGGCACAAGGCCGAATTTTTGCGCTGGAGCACAACGAAGTATCGAGTTCTTAATAAGCCCAAGATATAAGCGTAGAGTAACATAAATCGCTCGATCAAATCGTGTTTAAAGCTTTTAAACTCAATTTAATTCCGGCGAGTAGACATATTTATTCTGTTTAAGTCTAATTAAGATCCAGACTAGTGCTGGGCCGTAAACCCAGCTTTGAATAACAAATTGTGGTGGAACTGGTAATCTTTGTTTGTGTTGGGAAGGGATTAGAGCATGGAGCTTGATTTGTATGTGATGGAGTTGAAGAAGAAGCTGGGTAGGAGAGTGACTCGTCAAGAGCAGGACCGGTTTACGACTCTTTAATTCCTCCTAAAAAGAGTTGAATTAAGGCTAAGCACCCTTGCCCAGCCATGAGATGGGAAAAGGAGCCTGGACTCGAATCTGCCAGGGTTCATCCGTTTACTTTTACAAGTTACTTTATGAAACCTCCAGGGAGCCTTTCCCTCCCACCATAAACATATAATAGTAAGTGATAATAACATTATTACTTTATATCAGGGCTGCTCGAGGAACCATAAAAGCGGAGCAGAGGGAAAACAAAAAACTTTACTTTCTACTTCCGAAAAGTAAAAGAACGGAAGGATCGCTCCATCTTCTTCAAGCCAAGTCCATGGCAATCATGCACAGAGCTGCTCAGAGCCAGTTTACTCCTCAATAACAGCACGACCTGAAGTACCTTACTTATATCCCTCAGTATCTGCTGCTCATGGAAAAATGCAATAGGTCGGAAGCAGACCAGATTTCGACCAATTTCCTGTGAACGGTTCATGTGAAATAGAAAAAAAACATGGAGCTCTCATGCTAAGGTAGTACTTGCAATTGCAGCACAGCTGTCTCCCAAGCTTGTGATTATTTTCTTCGTGCTAGGCTAGAAGCTACAGGCACGTTCATTATTGGTTCAAGGTATTATTATTGAATGCGTCAAGCACTTTGTCAAGAAATGACCCGACATCTATGTCATTTGTTTACTATTTGACTGTTTAACTCTGATAATGTTTTGCAGCCATATTCGGTGTATTCCCACTAGGCCGAATTCCTTTGTACCTAAAAAATTCCCAGCACGGCCAAGAAATACCCAGAATGCCAAACAAAGCACTACGCCGTAAACAATTCTCGCTTGTCCCAAAACTAAAAGTTTTCAATACCACGGGAGGACCCACGAATTAGTTTAAATCCTAGCAGTAACTGCTGTTTTCCTTAATTGAGGTTTTTAGTAGAACCCATCCCAGTGTACTAGCGAGCCTGCGAATCCGATGACATTTTCCAGTGCGTAGACATTAGGCATTGAGCTTGGATATTGCGAAGGATAAGTTCTAGACTGACCTGTAGTTCTGGGAAGCTCTCTCTGACGATGAGAGTCCATAGATTGTAGAGAACACAGACAGTGAGGAGAAAGAGCCAGTAGAAGTAAAAGTTTCCGTCCGGATTCACGACGGAGCGTGGAAGGCTTCGTTTCTTCTTGCGACGGTATTTGTTCTGAGCATTCCCTCCGCTCCCACTTGCATCATCTTCCCCAATCTCAAACGTCTCCTTGGCCCAAACAAAGGAACGAGAAGGAAAAACAGTTAAAAGAAGCGAAAAACAATCAATTCTCCCACTCAGCTCAACTCACTTCCGCACAAATAAATTACTCAGCTCAGACCAACCACCGGCGTGGTGGTTGGTCTGGTCCAAGGACGCGCTCAGGGGAACTCAGGCGGAAAAGTTCAATACTTCCCAGCCCTCCATTCAGGCCCAGTCTCCGTCCAATTCAAAATCATATCCTTCCGGATTCAGATTCATTTAGACCAGGATGCATCTACCTGTCAGGCGCTTGAGGCGACGTTCACATAGCCAATTTAGTTGTATTTATGTATTCACGGCTAATTCACTCTTTCTGCATACTTCGGAAACATTACCTAACTAAGCCATTACTGATAGTAAATTCATAATTACAAGTCTAACTTATTCTGTGTCGCTTTAATATACGGGTAGGTTGATTAGAACTTATTCCGGTTAGCCTAGATTAGCTTGATATCTGCTGGATTAGTTGTACCCCTTGGCTTAAATAGCTTTTCACAAATCAGGGTTTTTAGTAGTCCCCATAGTTACAGTACTGTTCTAGTTGCCACATTTTAGTAGTTGCATTAATCTAAAAGAATTGTAATTTAATTCCAGAATTTAAGTCCAGAATTAAAGCGGGAGGAGGTATGACTCGGCCACGCTCCCCATTACGTTCTGGGCCTTTGGGAAAGCGAGCTAAACACACAATTTCCTCATTTCCACCCTGACTGGTTTGGGCTGTCTTGACTTGACTTTCTGAGCTGCTTTCTCCACTCGAGTCGTAAATTAGAAAAGACAAAGCAACATCTCTCTCCTGGTCCGCACCGGCTATCTTCTCTCTGGGCCTGTCACTTGGATATTGGGTTTGGGCCTGGTTTATCCACATCTTACAATCCAGGCCTGATTACGTTTTATGCGCTCACACATAAGGGATTTTACGTCAATTACACCGTGAGTCAATTAGTCCCCGTGCGCTGCACTTGTTCAGGTATGCCTCACCTAATCTGACTCATCGGAACCACGAATCAGTGCCAAGAACAGATCTGCGTAGTTGAACTGGGTTTGAATTTGTTTTGCTAACTGCTGAAGAATAACGAAAATATGTACAGCAATATAGTGTGAGTGCGTTGTTCCAAATTCTCTCCCTTTCATCACATCACGTCTCACTAATTCGAATCCTTCAGAATAGAAGACAAAGTAAAAGTTTCAGACAGAAGGAAGACAGATGGGTACAACAGAAAATGACTAAGCTCCTATTAGGTTAAGGTGGTAAAGCCAATATCTTCAGTGAATAAGAAAACCTAAAACAGCTTATACATACATAGAAATATGCCACAGCTTATATAACATACATAGGTATGTATGAATAAAAGCGGATGACATATCTAAACCTGGCACAAATCGTCAACCTATTGCTGACGGGCACAGTGGAAGTTGGAGGCATATATAGAAAGTCTCTCGGCTCCGCATTAAACGTATGGGCAGTTCCAGTCAGGGAGAAATATTTATTAACATTTGGGAGAAAAATCAGTTGTAATCAAAAAGTTCTGACTGTTTACATATGTTTCTGGCAAATCTGTATCGGGTTAAGTCTGGCTTTACATACATTAGGCTACTCTCATAATGCGCCCCGATCCCAACTGGCCTGGTACCGTCCATGTTAATTAAATCATGTTTAATGCTTTCTATTTATGATGTTCTGTGTCTTTCAGCGGCTGAAGTAAATCTGGAAACTGGGGATGAGTCAATCAATAAGTTTTATGGCCTGACTGCCGTCAACTGTGAAAGCACAAGAGGCTTTGAACAAACGTATCGGTAGGTTTCTAGACCATGAAATACTAGCTTCACCAAAAGTAGTAAAGTAACCGAATCACATCTGCTAAGAAGAAATCATCTAATCTCACTCAGGCCTTGTTTTTGAACACGAACTTCGGTTCCTTCCTTAAACCCACCCTAAACGTGACTTGTGTAAATTATTTACAGTTTTTGCCTAAACCTTCGACTCGTAGGTGCCACAAATTACAAAACAGCAAACTCAGATATACTGTGTTTTGAACTAACTTTTGGCTACTTTTCGTGACTCTATTTCTTAATTTGCAATTGACCTGAACCAAGAGAGCTAAGCAAATAAACCAAACCGAGAAAACCTAAACCATGACGACTATATCCCGAAATTCGCACCTAGTAGTAATAAAACATGAAGATAGAACATGAATCTAATTTGACTTTATTCAGAGTAATTAGGGTCGCAATTAACAGGTAAGACGGTGAGACGAGCATGAGCGGCGAGTCTGCCTTTCATTAATTCTTCATGATGCAACATTTGAGTTCAGATGCAACATTTGAGTTCAGATCTTAAACTCTGTAAACAATAGGGAGCAAGTCGCCCATGAACTCATTCAGGTTCCTGATTTCCATTCAGCTTTTCAAATGCAGGAGTGCCTAGTTGAGATGAGACAAACTAGCTCATTATTATTTTCTGCTGGGCGGATTCCAAGTATTTCCTTGTGTATTTACATCCCTTTGCTTCACTCATTTAAGCTGGAACAAGAAGAACCTCATTAGAGGCCTCCAGTTTTCTTACGGAACTCACACCTGTCTGTCTCACAACTTTACATTACGTAAAATAAACTGGTTCTAATTCCAATTTTCCAGTCTCCCGACTTCAACAGAAAACACTGTCAAACTGTGAACCATTGTAATCATCTTCAAGGGTTTCGATACCCTGGCTGAGCAGATGTCGTAGGCTTCCGGAAAAGCGGCGGCCCCACACGCTAAATTGTGTGGTCGGGAGACAGTGGGAATGTTCACAAGGCAGTGGTTCTCGTAAAGCAAGCAGAGCCGTAATCAAGGAGGATACGACAGGT
>JAQFXY010000190.1:0-46414 GCA_034693865.1 Ceratophysella sigillata
AAGGGATATCCAGGCTTAAGCATGGGTGGGAAAAGTTCATCAATGTGTAAGGCTATTAAGTGGAAAAATAGAGGTCTATACTAAACAAGGTATAAAAGTTATGATGAAAATAAAATCGGCAGCTTTCATTGAAATGACCCTCGTATGTGGGTTTATTAGGCAAAAATTATTGAAAATTTAATGGTTTCCTAACGTCTCTGTTTTGAGAGCGAGCGTCATTTGACAATTGTTGAGAATTGCTCCAGGTACCTTCTGATCCGCCTGAATGAAGAATAATGTCACCGGGATATTAATTTGAATACGGTACAAGTCCGCTGATTGTAAGGTCATAAAGTCATAATCTTTGCCAGAAATAAGTGGAAAGCAAAATCTTCTGTTAAATGAAAGTGTAAATAATGGTCGAACGATGCCGTTAATTCTAGTCCAATCCAAGTCCTGTTTCAGAGAAACGTCATGGGAAAACATCGACTCAGACGCCTAGTGCATGAATGTCCAAATAATTAATCGGGATTTATTTCAGTTAGCTCCCTTGTGACCCTCATTCGGGTTTTGAAAATAACCCATAGCCAAGTCTAGCTTAATAAACGGGAATATCTTAATTTTTTGCTCTGTATGTATTGTTTAATCTTTTTTGGTTCAATTCCATGCCCCCTGTCCTGGATTCTTCATTGATTTCTAAACACGTACATCCCTTGTGTGAATGCCTGTGTGTGTATTTCATAGGCTCGATACGACACGCCAAATTACTAACGGCAGGTAAATGCTACTCTGAAGAATGGATTTCAATTTCGTGGAAGGAAATAAGTCAAATCAATATGAGATAAATTAATTATTTGATATTCAGTCAATTCAAAATAAGGAAGGTTGTTGAAATGACAGGCCAACTACTTCTAAGCAGATCAATATGAAGTACTGCAGAATCATAGGGCATTACTATGTATCTACCGAGAGCAAATGCTAAATTTTGAACCCTTAGCAATAGAAGTTGGCAATTTGCAATACAGACCATTCTTGTGGATAATAAATGTAAATATATTATTTAATACACACTTGCAAAATCGAATTATCAATCCAGAATCAGTACCACCGACGCCGACGCAATGTACCTACTTTAAGGTGTATACGTATCTACCGTTTACCTTCTGTGTTTGTATTTCGCATTTCCAACCAAAAAGGTCATTAAACTTATTCCTGCCAATTCCAAGTAAATAATATATGAAATATAAATTAAAACTCAACATCACGCGAAATTTGTAACATTGAGTGTCATTAGCTCAAGAAGTTGAATTCACACGAGTTCTTGGAACGATGTATATTTATCTGATATTATTAATGTTATTGCAATACATAAGTTCAAATAGGTTCATTTAGATAAATGCATGCATTTAATGGGTAAGCCCTGACCGCTTAGTTTGGTATTGACAATAATTTACAGCTTAATTTACCATCACTCGAACAGATATCACAAAATAGTGTTTTTCGCATTCGTTTTGGTCAAAACATGGAATTTATCTTCAAGCCTCAGCGTCAGCAGCCGCCGGTATTCCTGTAATCGTATAAAAGCAATTCCAGGAAGGCAAGGCGTGATTCGTGCAAATTGATTTTGATTAACGATAAAGGAGAAATAGACCTGAGTCGAATCACATTGCCCTCGAGGAGTAATGCTTGTAGAAGCATGAAAATAATATTATTATTCCGAAATCCGGTTCACCAGTTCCTAGTTGCTATGTAGTAGGTAAGTGGTCCCTTTTGCTTCCATCAGAAGATTTTTGGTAATATATAGATTTTAAAGATTTCCTATTCTTGATTCTAGGGTAACTGCAAACTGCAGCAGAGATCCATGAAAAGCTGGGTTGTCCGGTTGTCGGTGACAGCTTTTGTCGCGCGTCAGAAATTATTTTTGGTTTAATTGTCCCGATTTCACAGTATGATGCACGTTGCTGGAAGAATTATCTCAAAATGATTCACCTTGGTGTAGTATTAAAATCATCGAATTTGCATTCCATCACAAACATTGATCCAATTATAATTGTATACGTGTTGTGTTGTCAGATTACGTTAACAAAAAGCATAGCTATTGTGCAGATTTACTTAATCAGGCTTAATTATGAATAGGGAATCGGCTTGAAAGCGGGCTTTTATAGGATACAGAATTCGGATTCTGTTTATTTTATTTTATAAGCTTCATTACATCAACTTCCTAGAAGCGGATGGAATTAATGAAGTGATAGTTCATGGTAAAGTATGGATAAGGAACCTAGCTTAAATCCTGGCTGCTTTTATACAAGAACGGAGTTACTTATCATTTTTTTTTTTGAATTTTAACAAAACAAAAATGCGATAATTAAGCTTGCTTCCCAGTGATATTTTTCAAGAGCCACATATCATAATATATAAAATTTCAAACATCGTCCGATTCCACGTACTGATTGAGTAAGTATAATTATATGAATTTATTCATACTGAGGCAAAATACCAATGCATTGCAACAAAGTCTCTGCACAACATATGCTCTATAACTTTTAATTTCGGAGAATTGTTCAAAGGGCATTAGACTCGCTATAAAAGCTTACACAAGACGTTGGAATGAAAGTGGTATTATTAGCCCACACCTGCAGTTTCGTTTAGCGTTTACGGCTAAGGGATGCCCAATTGGTGCACACATTGGTTATGATACTTCCTATCATGATTATATGACAATTTCTTTGTTCAGCCCATCAACGGATCCCGTATTCAAGAATCTCAAGATCAAAGATAAAAAAAAATTGTGTAGAGTATTCTAATCTCAGTATAAACTACAAAGCTTCACAGATTGGTAATACGAATCAAAGAGGTTTACTGGAGAAAATCACATAATTCTTTAAGTAAAACCTAGAAATCTAAAGAAAGCAAAAGCTGCACTGGCTTCACTCACAAAGAAATATATGAAAATAGACAGCTCCAGTCTTCCAGACTCTAGACGCTCCGCCCCCCCATCCATTTCAAGAATTACCTGGGCACCATGGCTTGGGGTTTGGGAATGACGTCAATTCGGATTTCAGGTAGTACATTGTATTGTATTTAAGGAAATCTCCCTTTTGTTCAATCGAGAATCATGCATTCAATGTTGAATATGTATTTATTACTAGTGGGCCAACGAATCAGTGCCAAGCGCTCTTAAGTGTAGCTGAACTGGTTACAACTTGTATTGTGTAGTGCTTAAATACTTAGGAATAACGAAAACATGTATACAGCTTTGGTGTGTTTCCCATGGGGAAATATCAAAAATTCGTGAAAAGTTGATTGACATTCATTTTTTTTAACTCGCTGGGCTAATTCAATTTTAGCTTAACCAATCATAATGTGAAGACTCGTGGGCAGATTAAGAGATGGAAAGTTACACGAGTTCACCAGTAGAATGAATATGCTCGTTATAAGTTAAGGTTTAGATGCAAGTAGCATTTCATCGTAAATCGTAGTTGCCAGCAGATCAAAGACACCACAGATGAGGAAGTGATGCATCCATTCCATTTCAGGAACGTTTACACTTACTTTCGAAATCCTGAACAACAAGTAAGGTCGAAGGCTGGTATCTACGAATGAATGATATTGTACTGGGTTCACGGGTTCACATCCCAGTACGTGGAAATGCATCGAATTGTTAAGAAAGAAGAACTTCAATGTCAAAGCTTTGCAGCAACTTTGCTCAGCGAAACAAGTACAAGGAGCTTAAAATATTAGCTGTGCAATATTGTTGATACCACTACCTACGAAGTCCATTGACCACGCTGAGTATCTTATTTCTATTTCCAAATACACTCACAACTTAGGTTAATGTTTCTATTTTAATCCGGCATGATTTTGTTTAGTTTTCCCCCTTTCAATTCCAACATGTACACATTGTTCACATCAATTCTTTGTACGTGAAACGTAACTACCATATTGCTTTTATTATGCTTAATACAGTACTACCTAAACAACGCAATGTTTGTCACCGAAGAGGCTATTGATTAACATTACGGTAAAAAGTAAAAATTCTGAACAACTTAACTTCTCAAGATCAGTTACCCTTCACGCATCACGCATCACGCGATCCAATTCAAAACGTGCGATACATGGAACGTGGCATTAGGTTCGTGTCTCCGTCATGGAATGTAAGCAGCTAGCCGAACAGTTATGCTCAGGTCTTTGTAATGTCTACAAAATTCATGTGGCTAGATTCTAGTATCCCGAATTTCTCGTCACGAAATTATATTATGCGTACAATGTTTCACACTGAACTGTCTGGATTCAGGAAACAAAATATGAATTCAACCGCTGTATCTGTATTACTAACCAATTACGGTAAACGATTCGATCATTGGAGGATTAACGCTATATGACAACAAAAAGTTCGGATGAATCGGAAATCAATAGATTGAATTATTAGTATTCAAATGTGGTTAACACTTTTTGTTTCTGGATCTTTGTTTTATTACTTAGCATGCATAATGCATGGTTCTAGAGGTCAATTGTGCCTATGACCAATTGGGTCTAAGGGCAAAATTACCGCTTAACGTTAATCAATCGCTTCGAATTTTTTCTGCAAACTTAACCTAACCTGGAAGAACATTTTTAGAATACTCAGCCGCCCACAAGGACAAAACCAAATTGACTTGAGGCCCAATTGACCGCGTGCGATCAAGCATTGCTTATTCACAGTTTAATTGCTCGTTGTTTTAAATTTGAAGCATATCCTGTTATTTTGGAACGTGTCACTTTTATTTCTTTATTTGTTTGAACTCTGAAATCAGGTTGTGAACATATGAAGATTACTCTATAACTTTTGGTATAGTTTGGATCGTTTTGACAGTACTGACAGTAAAAAAAAACTTCAGAATAATTATTGTTAGCGAGTTACAAGCTTTTCCAGTTCCTGCTACGTCCTTGGTCATGAATTTGGCGATAACAACTTTTGCTCCGAATTAATTTTGTGAGTTTGGGAGCTGGTCAGTTGCTCGGTTGGTTTGTGGGGTTTGCTTCGTGGTTAGTTGGTTCGGTTCATTGAGTCCAAATCGGTAATCCGACAATTCACAGTTAACACTTTACAATTTCATTTGTCGACCCAATTCATTCAGTTCGATTTGCGAGTGCGTGATGGTCCTAGTCTTATGCTCATAATGTTTGTTTTTTAAATATCAATTGGACGAATTGATAAGTGTAACTTAAACATTTTCCCATGTAAATTACAACTTCAAGATCACATGTATCTTTAAATTTAATTTTATATTTGGCTAATAGCTACTTCTTTTTTGGTGTAGTCTTGGTCTATTCATAAATAGCGAAACAAAATTGAAGTCCGTTTCTGTTTAATGTTATTTCAATTAATCGTATTCGACGTTAAAAGAAGTGGATCAGCCTTTTTAACATGGAAAATCAGATACGTATGTGTTCCTACCAGTAGTACTCGTAACTTGGAATAATAACCGAGTACTGAAGGGATGCAGGATCCGCAATGCTAATGCAGTTTGACCATGGGCTTAATCGCGTCTCAACTTTTATCTCCTATTGTTTTTTAAGTTAATGAAAATAGGCTATGTTAAATTGCACGGGTTGTTTAATTCCTTTTGCATTGTCTAACACCATAAAGTCACCACACCACATCAGCAGCATTCTATATATGCATGTAATATTGGTGTTACAAAATACCAGGAATCCTTGATACTAGCATGCAGCTTTCAATGCAAAGATATTTTATGAAGAGAACACAGGTGGCCTGTATTGCGTCAGGTATTGCACCATAAATTGCTTGCCCACGAATTGTCCAGGGCTGGGCAAAGTGCAAATATTTTGAAAATGTTGTATTTTTAAATACGGAATTTCAGCACCAAGTGCGCTATGGGCCCTTTATTTTCAAATGTAGTACATTGTATGTTCCAAATACATCAAGGTCGATACATCAATCATATCAAAATACCTTTCATTGAAAAATTAGGTCGAAGCAGACTTCGCCATGCATTTTACCTTTATACATTTTGTATTTTGGCTAAAAATTGTACTGAAAATACTTGTTCCAACTTTGCCTAGTCCTGGAATTGTCGTGGAACGATGAAAGATTCCGGGTCGCCGTACGGCCTTCCTTTCCCTGGACCTAATCCGCGTTTCCCATGGTTTCTCCTTGTGCTGTTTTGGTGCATGTGCTGTGTTGGGGGCATGTCAGGCGAGTAGGAACAGGAGAAAGGATTGCCTTTCCTTTTCCACGTCTTTCTCCATGGTCTCAAAATAGTGGTGAGAACGAACTGCCTTCCCCTTCGTCCACGCAACTCGCTCACTCCGCTTCACGAAGGCCTCTGAGTCGGCCTTCTGCCAATATTCTCCCAAGTGACATGACCGTCGTGTCCGGGAAAGGGCCAGCCTCCCGCGGTCCGACAGGCACAACATATGCACTCCATGTTCCCGTGATAACTAGTCCAGTCAACCAATAGCAACCTAACTAATCGGTGCCAAGTCAGCCAAACGAGTCAAAAAACTTAAGTCTATGTGCTACAATAAAATTATATTTTCCAGAAACTCAAGTGTTTACTCATTCTATTCATTAAGGTCAAAGTTTGAAGGCTCACAGGACGGTGTGCGGTGTGATCCATAGCCTCCCAGCGACGCTATCTGGACCAAGTCCCCTCCCCAGGTAATGTACTATACATGTCAGTATGTTGTATGTCACAATTGTTTCAGTCAGCCAGAATCCCGACCAAATAATAGAGCCTTCTTAGATGAATTACCATATTTCAGGAAAGCCACCATTGATAAGGTATCAAGGCACAAGGCTAGAAGAGTGACATTTAAATACTTTCTTGTCGGAATTGTAAACCACGACATGTCACCGGTCTCGTTTGTCCAGTAGCAAATCAAGCAGCCCAAAAACGAGTCAGATATTTAAACACTAAATTGCCGTTTAATTCAAGGCAAGACGAACACTTGAAGATTTTAGTGAATTTGTATTATAAGACGCGGCCGGTCACCGGTCGCAAGTCATGGTAACGTGTAACGTGTAAGACGATTTCAAAATAATTGTACACCGAAGATTTACTTTTAAAATTAACAGTGAACTGACCTTGCTAAATTACTTTTAATTTCAACACGGCGGCTATTTTATTGTGACATAAATTATACTAAATGATTTACGCTCTCGGAAGAGCAACTCTTCCTAGTTAATAAAAATGAGATCAAGATTGATTTGAAGTTTTTCTCTACTAATCAATACAATGTCCAACCCCCCGACAGATACTTAATTCACAGAAAAGGCATAGTTTCAAATCGTTTTTTATTTTTGAAGCAATCATCTTTAGTTGTATGCATAAATACTATAATGCCTACATCCTATTATGCATTAGCCATTACAGAATTAAGCACCTGCACTTGGTAAAATAGAGTACTTTTGGATTAATTTTGTGCGAATTCGTAGGTGTATTCGGCCTCAGCCTTCGGGTGAAGCTAAGACTAAAATTCAACCCCTTTAGTTTTAAGCAACTTCAAGAACCTGTGTCTGAGCACTTTTTAGGCTGCTCGTTTGACTGACTTGACGCACTAGCTCAGTTTAGCAATTCAGCGCAAAATTAACGAAATGTTCCATTTGTACGAGTAAATTTTATAAAATAAATATTGTAGTTTGTTGACATGTTAGGGAAGCCTGAATAAAGGAATGTTTAAAAAAAAACAACAACTAAGGAATAGACTAAACTAAATAACTTATTTGCAGTATTTTTAGAATTGTCTAAATGCACCCCGTGTCATATGACGAACTATCGACAATCAAATCGCATTTACGTACCATTTACGTACCAGAGCCGATGTGACATTTTCACAGGTTTTACATATTCTCTTGTACTGCTCCGCTGATTTCCTTTCCAAGTCTCCAGAGAAGCCAAGATTACTTGAAAGTAATCGATTACATTTTACAGGATTACAGCTACTTACCGCTAGATGCTATGTAGATAACGAGCAACTACCGGAAACGAATCGATTACTGATTCTAATTATTGACTATTCCTTGTAATCCTATTTACTTAGCATAAAATCAAGTTTTCTCAAATACTTAGGCCATTCTCAAACGTTAGTTTATTAGAATTTTAAATTACTCCGATTCAAGCCTTTCAATTCGATTTCGTCTGGAAATACATATAACTAGTAACGCACATTTTAAGGACATATGAGGGATACCCTTCGACCTCTGAGCTTGGACATCTTCAGAATTCCAAAATAAGTATTTTTTCAAAATGAATAATTCAACCATCAATAATCAAACCAACCACGCTGTATTTTCACAGTTTCTAAATGTTTGCCCATTTTTAACTTACATATTTTAGTTGACAATTAAGAAATTAGTGAGAATTTGTTTGAACCGTTTTGGTTCTTCAATATTCTCTTCTCAAGACACTTTCGCCTCAATGTTTGAACTAAACGGAAATTCAAGCTGATGTTGCAAACGCGTATTGACGTAGAGCGGGGATGCTCATTTTTAGTATTGGATTGGGTATTGACGATTACTCATTTAAAAATTAGGCCTTCTGATGCGAAATAAAGTAAACTCGTATTTTACCTCATGTATTAATTTCTATTGTTTCAATTGTTTGCAGGAGCCCAACCCCAACCTCGTCGCCTCAGTTGAGCCAGTGGTGCTTAGTTATTTCAATGTTAAATTGCAGGAAGTAAAACGGACAATCCAGGTTGTAAGTGTAGAGACAATAACTTAATTGGGTGCGCTATTGTGATTTGTGATTGATTCTCCCCAACTGCGAAGCAACAATGAAGGATGTTCATCGGTTGTCCAGCCGATGGAATCTGAATAAAGAGGCTTAGGAATTGTCATACGAGCTGGTAAATCCAATATAAATACAATTGAGGGCGACGGTTCGTCAAAGGTACTGAAAACTAGGCTTAGAAGGTAAATAACAATTTATTTAGTAGCTAATTAGCATTGACAGTAACCTGTCCTGTCAATTATATTTATATATTATATTAATTATATTATATTTGTTCTTTAACTCCCCCAATTTGTGTGTGTAAATCCGATTTGAATAATCAATGTCACGTGTCACGTCTGGATATGTCAAATCTTTGCCTTGAAGCATCTCCCAAAGTCTTACCTACGGATTACAGATTACTTACTTTACAGATTGAAGATATCAAAAGAGACAAGTAATTTTTACTTTATTTGTTTCAGTTTATTTTGGTAAAATGAACAAGCTGGCAGAAAAACTACATCCTGGCAAGAACAATGGGAAAATAAGTCGTGAGCATGAAGGTATATACGCAGTCCAGCATTTATCTTATTTAGCTCGGCTCCGACAAGTACAGATTATTTACATACACAATTCTCTGATTTCAGGCGCCCAAGAATTCGCAGTGGCTGTGTGTCAGTTCTGCAACAAGGGAGTTCGCATTGATTGTCTTTCAAATCACGTCGGTGGTAAGTATTTTAAATCCTAATTACGACATAAATCGAAATGCGCTTAGAATTTAAAAAACAAACATGAATTTTTAATATTCTTTTAGTATTATTAACACCACATTTTTAAATTGTTCAACGCGGTCGGTACGGATTGTAGTGAATATTTACATCGAGAACTGACGCATATATCACTGTGACAGTAAACAACAAGCAGTAAATCCGGAAAGTTTCTATTCAGCCTGAACATTATTTTAAACTATAGTTGACCTGTAACTTGGTCACAATCTAGATACCCATTTTCGCGACCTTGATTCCATGCTTAGAAAACATGAGTTCCGTCAGTGGAAGAATTAGGCATTCATTCACTTTCCAATATGGTGTCACCGGCTCATTTATGTGTGAGTGGAGGTGTGTCAATTGGAAAGCGGTTTGACAAATTATAATTAAAACCAAAACAACACACATTGAACCTGTCACCGTGGCTTGATTAATTTATCTGCTTTCATTTAATTCGGATTAAAGTTATTGTATCATTCTATTCTACTATTACTATTAGGGGCATCTTAACATTTGTTTAGTTTGCTCATTTCATAGTACCCATTGCTTCAGAAAATTAAACCAGGCCAATTAAAAATATCTAACACAAAGCACCAAACAGTCCCGTTCCGTGCTCCGCAGTGTAAACGGGCAAGTGAATCAGTGTGGTTGGACAGCCTTCCGTCCCTTCTCAGAAGAACTTATTTAGATCAGTTAATTTGTTCTCAAAGTTGCGCGTATTTTTACGAAGAGGCAACTACTAAACTAAACCTGAGCCTCAAGCGTCCCACGTCACACAGAGGGTTAGTGGCATATGCTTGGATCACTTTAAAATACGTATCAATCGTGATTGGTGCTTTAGAGGAATCCTAAGTTTTATTTAAACAAATTATTGTATCAAACATAAGTATATTAATATTAATAGCTTATTGATTAGTATTGTGTTACATGGAATTATATGATTAGGGAGGTTACAATCCAATCCAATATTTGGATTATTATTGATTCTTAATTTTTTTCAGAGTGCCCTGAAATTCCAACAGAGATCAAGGAAGAATTTTACAACTGCGCTGACGATTCGGACTCGGAATCGAAAGAAATTCCGCCTGGCCAGACCAACTTGTCTTCAGATTCCAAGAAGGCAGATGATGGGCTCCATGTAGCCACCACCGACACAGAAATGCCGACAATGCCGAAATCATTTGTTGCTACATTTGTTGCTTCCGCAGCAACAAATTCAGACGACGCTTATTTCAAGCATCCCAGCTGCCTAGTCAGGAAAAAGTACACTAAGCGTAAGGTCGACGCTCCTTATGCTTTGGTCCCATTGAAGAATAGGTCCTACAACCCAGAAGAACACTGCGGTGTTGTCGAAGTAGGCGGTCCTTGCACTCGGGCCATCACATGCAAGCATCATACCGTTGCCGACAAGCGGAAGGTTTCCGGAAGAACTCCAGACGTCACGGGTCTTATTAGGCTCCACAAGGAAAAGGCACGGCGAGTAGCCACGGAGTCTGAGAAGGTAAGGAGGCGTCAGTCTGAGCAATCTGGGTCTTTTTTATAAATTATCAATCATATATCTGGCTTATATCTAAATTGCAGTGTCAGTGCCGTATTAATTTATTCAGTTTTAGTTCATATGTAATGTACCATTCATTTTGCATGCTGTATCGTATTCTCTCAATTTTCAGAATACTGTATTCCCTTGAAATGTATGTTTCCGTGTATTTAACCATGTAAAGTTGTAATTGGGCTGTATTGATTGACATGAAGTTATTATTATTATTATTATGTTAATGATATCTACATGTATACCGAATCATATTGTTAATAGTTCCCTTGAAACTCTATACGTAGAATTAGGAAGAACTAATTGTTTATGTTACATAATTCCTATACCTTGCATACTAGCCGATACTGAGAATAGTGAGTTGAATGTCCGTGTGAACCTAACGTGTTTCTAGTAACTAATTAAAATCCCGTGGCTTGTAGCTTTTCGTCAATTCTGTTGTATCGCTGAAACAGAGGGCTTGGTTAATTTTCATTTGTAACCTGTATGTATCCAGTACGTATCCTACTATGGTAATTATGTAGCTATGTTACCTGCAAATTAAATATATTTTAACCACATATTGCCAGCATCTGTAACGTATGCGCCTCGGTTTTGTAGCTCAGTCACCTTTTTTGTCATGCTTATTATGTTTGGTTTGATAAAGCTCAGTGAAATCCATTTTGAATGTGTCTGGTTGATATGCTTAGAAATAAGTCTGAACTGAATTATTGAGTCGGTTCTCGTAATTGTATTCTTGTCGCTGCATTTTGTTTGCATAGACTTCTGGAGGAAATGTCATCAATCCTCAGGACTGTTTATTTAAAATACAAATAGTTTATAGATTTTGAGTTCAATGTCCATCTATAGTCATTTCCTTGGCGGTCACTGATCGGTTGCAATACTCTGACAGTGTACAAAATCTTGTTTGAAATAATTTACTTACTGTATTGCAAGTGCGGTAAGCTAGTCAAATTGTAGTGGGATTTATAATCAAAATAATTACTCACTCGTGTACCGACGGATCTGTGACTGATGATTATTAGTATTATTAGCAAATCGCGTTTCCTCGCTGCAAATACAAATAAATCTCGCTAAAAATACGCGCCAGAGTTCTACGTCCGTTGAGCGCCGTAAATTGAGCAGGATGAAATCTACAATATAATTTAAACCGCCCTTATTTAATTTTTTCCTGATTTTTGCCTGATTGAACTGACTTTTAGAATCCTCGCCAACATTGATTGTACTGACCACTTTGAAGGTTTTGAAATTATTGATTGTTTTTGTCGAGAAAATTATCAATTTAGAAACCGAGACATTTTTTTACTATTCCCTACAAATAATTCTAATAAAAGCTCTCAAGTAAATTTATTTATTATTTCCTGAATCGATCGATACTGTCAATGGAACTGGTTGTTAGATATTTCAAGAATACAGAAAATTGTTGTCGATTATAGATTGACAAATTATGGCTATGACCACAGCTACGACCACAGGTCATTTTGCAATTACCATAAGATGTAACCGTACTAATTACTGTAGTCTGTAACTGTAATCTGTTGTACCTAAGTAATTTACATTATTTAGTTTGAAACATGTATTATCCGCAAATAAAAGAAAAACAAACATATGAAAAAAATATATAAGTATGTTCATATGTAATTTGTAATGGAGTAATCTCAAACTATTCAGATTTCCCAAAATAACATTATACATTAATTCTATAATAAATTACTAGGAACTTGATACTTTGAGTAAATTGACAAATGTTACAGATTACGTTCTCAGATTAGTAAGTACTAGATACTAAGCCTCAGAATGTAAATCCCATTTATGGCGATTTTCGATGCTGTGAATTTGTAAATGATGCATGATTCCACGTTTGGTTGAAGTAAATAATAAATCTGTAATCGGGTAATCGATTACAATTAATCTGTAAGCTTGACATCCCTAAGCATGGGCACCAACGAATGTAAAAAAAAATCACGTTGTTGTGCAAATGGATACACTCTACTCAGTTATCCATAATAACCTGCATTTCTGATTTTCAGGAGTTACACTTGTAAATTTAATTTAAAAAACATGATTTACAACTAAATCGGCTTATAAATGTGCTGTAATCAGTAAGCAATTTTTTATTTGTTCTTTGTTAACAGGAAAAGTCGAAGTGGGCGAAGAAAACAAGCCGCACGAGATCAGGTTCTGGAACTGCTACATCCGCCCATTCTCGACACAAAGAACGCAAAGAGCGCAGGCAAGATGACTCATCTTCCCACAAGGAGCGAACTCACGCGTCAAAAGACTCACGTCATGCGTCAAGAGACTCACGCCATTCTGGCGTGAAAGAACCCAAGTCCAGACATTCTCATCACACACGTCGTTCCGGTGAATCGTCGCACAAAATCAAATCAAGTGGGCCATTCACATCCTCCGTAATCTCAACGGCCAAGAAATCAAAGGATACAGTTGAAGATTCAAAAGAGTCAGACTTGCTGGATTCCCCAGACTCTGACTCGGCACCCGTTACGGTAGTAGACAATGCGGAAGTTGAGAGTCACCATAACTCAGAATCTGACGAGGAAACCAGCTCTGACGAAAATATTCTTACTTACTATGGAGAAGTTGACCTTGATGAGAACAACGTACCAAGACCAATGCCAAAGCCCGTAAGGCTCCATCGCCCAGTTGAGTCAGATAGACACACATCCACTTCAACCAGACCAATTTCTACTGTGAAGAAATCAACCAAGAAATCGAAGCCCAAAAAACTGAGAAAATACGATCCCTTTTATTTTGACACGTCTGGATGCTACTACTACGACATGGTGGAATCGACCAATTACTTTCTCAAGGACAATAACCTGCCAAGAACTCCAGAACCCGTAATATATCCCGAATCGACGGAAGACGAAGAGCTCGAACCACTAGCTTATACAATTCCGTCCTCTTCGCCTACAGCAGGGCTTGGCCCTAGAGACGTTCCAGAGTTACCTCAGCCTCAACCCGAACCTGACGAAGTCACAACCTCACTGTCAGCACCAGAAACGGAAGAACCTACGGATATCCCAATCTTGTTACCAGAAATACCATACATGCGTGAAATAGAAGAGGATCCGTCGGAGGATGTGACATTCTTATCGTACGAGACACCGCACTTGTCCCCAGCATTTTTTGGGATGCCGGCTACTCCTGGGTTCTCACTAACAACCGACTGGTTGGACCATTCATCTGAAATGAGTGAATCTCTATTCAAACCACCAAACTTGTCCAGCGTCTCCTTTAATTCTACCTTTCAATCTCAAGAGTCGCTCGATGCTTCAACGGAAGAGCTCTATGAGTTTGCGGAAGTACCAGATGAATCACCAGAAGCATTCATGGAATTATTTGAGTCATCACGAGCACTCTGCATTGAGCCAGCTCAAATATCCGTACAAGTACCAGCACTACCAGTTCAAACAGCTGAAGTGTCCGCAGAGCCACTTGAAGAACCGAAAGCGTCCCCTGAAATGTCGTACGCTTCACCTGAAGTATCAATCGAGCTACACGAAGTATCAGTAGCCTCGCCTGAAATTCAAATTGTGTATGATTCAATGGAAGTAGGAAACATTACAGAGCCAGCACCAGAAGTGGACACCTCGGTGGAGCTGGTCTGTACCGCAAGTCAGCATGAAACAGGAACTATCATGCCACAATCACCAGGACTCACACTATCATACATGTTTTGCGAAGAAATTGAAGTTAGCAATTTTTTAGAAGAGGCAATAAACTTGTCCCTGGGACTCACGGTGTCCTCTCCGCTAAATTTTTTGGGCTATCCAAGCCAAACCGATGAGAATATAGTCTCACCGGAATCAGGTGTGTCTGACGCAGCAGAGAACCTCTTGTCAGAGCCGTCAGTTGAATTACCAGACTTGTCGGATGGAGACTCAATGGAATCGACAGAGTCTGTCCTGGTCGACTGCCAGCAACAATTGTCGCCGTTATCTTCTAACCATGAAAAGCTAGCTTTGGAAGGTACCGAACCCATTTCACCAAATGATGATGGACCGGCATACTACGCCTATTGCCACAGCCCGTCCGGATTATTTGTCGCCCAAACCGAGGAAATGGAAGAAGAAAGCGCAGCTACAGCGACCCACCAAACTTCTTCCATTCAGCGCTTCAGCCCGGCAGGATGTTCACACGATGAAGATAAGTTCCAAGTTATCCATTCTCCGGACACTGAAACGTTCGAATTGCCATATTCGGAGCTGGATCAAGTCTCAGAAACAATTGAAAATAACTCGATCTCGAGTTCAGCTTTCCAGGCGTGCCCAAGCTTGAGGGAAATCAGTTTGTCAAGGGAAATCACATGTGAAGACGTTTTTGCGTCCATACGCGACTCGAGCAGCTCTGAAGAGTTAGAAGATGAGTCCGGCACAGCCATGTCCATGGAAGACATTTCACCGACAGCTGAGGTGGAGTATCACAATGATGAACCGCTAGTAGCCCTTGCACCTCGCAAATTGCAATTTGAATATGATGCTCTGGTGTCTATGGACAGGGTGCTGACTCAAGTTGTAGAATTTCAATATGATGAGTCCCGGTCTCCGGAGGCGGAGCAATTTTTGCCCGAAAGTCCGCAGCCCATTGATGAAATCGGAAAATACACTAATGCAGAAACGGAGGAAAGTGCAAGTCAAAATATAGAGGGAATTGTGGAAAACTCAGGTCAGAGTACGCCAGAGGCTACGGAAAGCTCAGGTCAAAATATTTCCCTGCCTGAGTGCAATTCGCTCGTCGAAACTGTTAGTAAGAGTCAGAACAAGCAGTCACAGCCCAAGCAATTATTCCCACTATCGCCAGGAAAACGTGGTCCTAATCGAAGCCCATGTGGAGGTAGACGATATTCATTTTCCAAGAAACATGGGAGCAAAGAACCGTATGTTACTGCTCACAGTCGTGAACTGTACGTCAGCCGACTTCTACACTCAGTCTCAGCTCAGAATCCTGACGAGGTGTTGGCAGTGGCTGCTGCCAAGAAGACTAAAGCCAAATACAGGAATTGGACTACTCCGTGGTGCACACTCAAAAGAAAGCAAATACAAGAGGATCGTGTCAACAATAAGCAGAAGGGTTTAGGCCTAAGAAATATGTGGAACCCAGGTCCTCGTCCCAGAAAGAAACCAACCGAAAACCCGAGTCCGTTGTACGCTAGTTATGAAGAGAAGCTCAGCAGTCCACCACTTCCTGAAGAGCAACCTGTGAGTCCAGCCAGCGCTGCTCGACAAAATGATTTGGAATTACTGGAGATGCTCACGGAACATACTCGCTCATTGGCATATAGACGCATGCATCCCGAGAAGACCAATGCTGATCTTATTCAAATTTACGAGAAGCCTCAGTTTAATTTTCCTGGACAAGCGGTAAGCATTTGAACTTAAGTATTTGGGTCTTGCAGCGGGTGACGTACAGATTGCGCCAAACGACTTACCCAACGCTAGCGCTTATCCGATAAATACCGGTTTTTGTTCGCAAAGTGTTTGATTACTTAAAAATTGTCGATTACCGATTACAAGATTACAGATACGTTGGCAAGATAACAGACAAGATTAAGATTACCGAAAAACAATCCATTACCGATTACTTGTAATTATGATTACTGTAATCTTTACTCTAATCCGTAATCTAGATTACTTTGCAGCTTGTACTCGTATTCTCTGTAAGCAAGTGGAAAAATAGAAGATTCAAGTGTACTAGTATGTTCATGCGTAATTGGTAATCTAGCAATCCAAGATAATTCAGATTAGCTGCACACCTGATAACTTAAATTACAGTAATCTGATCACATTTGCCAACCATGCGGATTACGATTACGAATCACGGATTTGTAATCTGTAATCGAATAATCGATTACAAGTAATCTGTAATTTGACATTTCGGGTAATGTAAATCGTTGGCCAACCCGCTGTGCAGCGATCATCAATCTGACTATTGTTTACTTCTGAATATAATTCCATGATGCTTATGTTGTTGCAGCCAGCAGAAACGACGGTGGGTATGTTCAGTCAGGGTCAGGCTGATTTGAGTGGACTCTACAAAGTCCCCTACTCCAATTCCAATGGAGAGGCTTACCATAGCCCAGCTACTTGTGCGAGCGGAATGTGTAGCTGCTGCAGCTCCAGCTCAAGCTGCTCCACAGGATTTCAGGACGACTCGATGACTTCTACCTCTAACGACTACGTTATGTCAAACCCGGAGCCGGACAACGGAATTCCTGTACCCGCTTGTAACTCCGAGTATGACGGAATGCTGGGCTCATTTGGTATTCCATACCAAAGTCCTTCCCCAATCTTCATGCCAGAAGCAATCCCTTTCGGGACCACTCAAGATACAGATGCAAGCCCAGACTTATACGGAGACTTCAATGTCAACGAGCAGTTTCCCAGTAATGGAATGCCTTCCATGGCTACGGGTTTCAATGACACGGGTATCTACGCACAATATGCCGCTGCTTCACCTGATGGCTACAACAGCTTCCAAGTTCCAAATAACACTGAAGAAATTTCGAATGCGCTCGCTCAGAGTATCAATGAAGGCTACGTTGAGCCCATGAATGTAATGGCCTCAGGAAATTATACCCAAACGTCTCTCTCGCCAAATCCGGCCGGGATCTACAACTCTGTTCCACGCCAGAACTACATTCCGAGTGCCAACCCACAACTGAACCGAGGTCGTTCGAAGAAACGAGCTGTCAAAAGTAAGGGCACATGTACTAGGAAACCAGCAACCGTGACGACCTATCCAGGCCCACCACCGATGTACCCAGGCACGGAATTCCAAGAACCACAAATGTCCAGCACTGAAATGGCTCCGTCTTCATACGTCATGCCACCTCCCACCTATGAAATGTACACAGAGTGGAACGCTGCCCGATTCCGGAACAGTATGGAAGAAACGGCTCTGGAATATCAAAACACTTCGAATCTCTTGGATGCCTACAACTTCAACTCTGGAAATATGAACAATGGCGATGAGTCCTCCTACTCAGTTCCGGTTGTTCCATCTCAAATGCTTTATGACACGGGAATGAGTTTGAACCAGGAAATTGGAGAAGATTATGGCGGAACTCCGATGATGTTTCATCCTGAGACTCCGCAGCAGCAGTGGTTGGAGCCAGAGGCCTTCCAGCCCACGCCCAATGTCTCACCATTCCCGCACAAGTGGTCAAATGGGCCAACGATGACTCAGGCCGACATTTTTAATGAAATTGACGATAATTTTAATTTGAGTGGATCTCAGTTGTTTCAGGCCGTGCTGAACGAGTAAACCGAAGGAGGCGGGTGAAATGGATGATCTCGTCCGAACGACGTCAAACCACTGGACATTACGAATTTATGCAGAATCCAGAAGTAACATTTTATTCCTAGAAACATGCCAGGTTTGTACCTGAAGTCATTCTATTTATGTTTTCCGTTTCCTTTTTTAGACTTTTTTCAACTATTTCTAGTCCCCATGAATAATCTAGTTTATTGTTCCTGCCGGATGCTATTTTTGTATGAAATCCGGCTCTGAACTTTTACCACTTGTCAGATACTTGTCACTCTAAACTTAGGGAAAAGTTAAGGTGGAGGATAAAGAACTGTTAAGAAGACTAAGACGACTGTGCTATCTCTGAATACAGACTCAAGTGCGTACCTAATGATGGAAACATGTACCTTTGACTCTTTCATGTAGACGGTAGGTGCATAAAGTCCTTGTAATGTAACGGGAACATTTTGGCTGGAATACGGCCACTGCCAAATCTCTTGGCCATGAATACGTTTGTATCTCAACAATTTACTGAATCATTTGAAATGGAACAGAGTTTATATATGTAGTACAGTGAGGTTATGGATAGGAAAAATCCACTGATTGACTAACTTTTGCTAACATTACGAAACACTACTTGGCTTCGACACATTGAACGAAGCAACTATTGTATAGAAGTGATAATTTTGAACCTGAAGAAATCACATTTTTGAATTGGACAAATTGGGCCTACGGAGGTATTAAAAGTGTCAAGAGTCGTGTACTTTTCTGTATATAATTGTAGAATCTAGTTATTGAAAATTGGGCTAATAGCAACATTTGATTTCATGCATGAATTGATGGATAAGCGGAGAGCGTAACCAAAGTTGATGTCCACCTTGTTCTCAAATTACTAATTACCACTCAAGAATTGAGTATGAGATGAGGTGTTAGTAGAATTACTTTAAGCTCTAACTATTTATTGTAGTACTCTTGTGTCGATACCTAATCTGTCCTTAATTTAATGTACGTACCTAATAGAAAATATGCGGCTTGGATGCGGCTTGGATCAAGCGGAGTTACCCTGCAACTCCAAATTGTATATGTATAATATGAACATTCTTCTTATTTTTTTCAATTTTAAATCACATTAGCGTAAGACCAGCTAAGTTCTGTGTGTTTCTATGCCCAGTTTTGAAGTTTGGTAAACAATTCTAAGGTTTCAGGTGAGCCTAAGTCAAGTTGCAACTGAAGCGTGAATGAATTATTCAATGTAAACATGTTACTAACCTGTAACCCACTAAATTAACGAGTTTAATAATTCTGCAGTTTATTTACGTATTATGTCCATGTTTTGTTCTGTGTTAGGCACTGATTAGTGAGTTGCTAGTACCTAAAACACCACTTTTGTTGAATTTTGCCTATACTATATTGCTGGAATTTTTGGTCAGCGCGCAGCGTTGGGATATAAATATGAATATTGATAGATATATTGATTGATTAATTACATTTAGGTAGATGTATGAAAGTTTCAGTGTTGATATATTCTATTTGTGTGCTACATTACGCTAGTACCATAGCGTAACCTGTACAATCGAGCCTCGTGGAAAGTGTACCTACTTAAAATATAGATATTTTCAGGATAGTTAATTGATATGCATAAGTTGGCACAATTACCGTAGTACTTAGTTCAACCACTTTTCAAAGATTCTCGAATTCGAATTCAAATGTGTTAATGCGGTAGCATGATACAATTCAGAATACCTTAATGTACCTACTCATTGTACCTTCTATCTATTCTGTACATGTAGAAACCTTGGGCGATAGGTGTCAAATGCTTTTCGAATCGACACTAGAATTAGAATATAAGTAATGTCAATTATGTAATTTGGGATTTGAGAATGAATCGTCAGTTGGTTCAAGATAACTAGTAGCAAAATCAATGCACAAACAATAGGAATGGTTCTGCTATTTTTGGGTAGTCAAACTTTGTGAATCTCGACTCCTGAATTTCAATCCACGTACTGAAAAATTATAAAGTAAAGTACCAGTAAAAATTTAAAAAAAAAAAGAAAAAAATATATATCTATATATAAATTATATATTTGTCGTGTATCGTGAAGTTATTGGTTCTTTGCTCGTCTTGATATTTCCCCAGTGGTTTCAAGTTTAACTTCCGCTTGCTGGGAGTTGGTCACATTGTATGTTGAAGCTACGAGCAGACTAAGCTGAAACGTATTTATTTCACTCCACAAAGACTTAAGTTTATTTTGAAATGGAGAAAGTATTTTTATTTTGATTCAAGTCAAGCACTGTATTTCTTGAAATGTTACCGTATCGGAGATTTGTTCAGCTTGAGTGAATCAATTTCGATTATATTACAACGTTAGCGTTTTTTTATTTTTGGATTTTTTCAAAAACAGTACCGAACCGTAATACATTTCTGGCACACTAAAATCGCGAACGTATTTATTAAAACAATTGTAATTTGAATCAATGTGTATATTTTGTATTTTCAATTACTATTAATTTTCAATTAATATTTATATTGGACGAAATGTTTTTTCAAAAATACAAAACGAAAGTATGGCCTATGAAAGCATTATTAAAAAACAATGTGATTTAAATATGGTTAACCTTTAATGCCACAGTTACCAAGTTTATCTAGTACCTACGACCTTGGTCGAGAAGAATCACAAATGGATGTATCCTATATTTTCCCGGTCTCGTAAATTATACTTTGCGTCAAAATATCTATTTAAGAGCTTTATAAGTATGGAATGGAATCTAGTTAAGTTTTTTCAAAATGCTATATACACACATATACATTGTGTTTGGTGTTATGCAGTAACTTCGTTGCAAGCATATTCGTAACATTTAGGGTCAACGTGTGGTTTTATCATGCAAATCAATTCGGATTATTAAAATTTTAAAGCGGAGCCTCGAAACTTCTATTAACTTACTATTATTCCTCAAATGAAGAAAGAAATTTTGATTGTACTCTGTACTTCGATGTTGCTATTAAATATATTATATCAATTATATATGAGATTATGTATTATTATTATAAGAATAATTGAATTTGGTGTCTGGTAAATGCTGGGCGAGGCCGTTTAAGACAATATTGAATATTAGTGTTATATTTTAATTGAATGTTTACGCTCTAAAAATTATTTTCTTTTCAGGATCAGGACTGAATTCAATTCACTTGAAAATAAATATATTGTTTTTGTGCATCCGTGATGGGAATTGTTTTCAAGCTTATTTTCGCCTAAAAACGGCATCCAGTGATGTTCATCCCTGTCGCCGGAACTTCGGGAAGGCTTTGCAATTCATGAATTTCCATCATAAAGCCATAGCAGATTGGCTTTTGAATATCGTTTAATTCGTATGATGGACATGTTATTTTATTAGTAAAAAGCGCCAAAGGCTTACAACCGTCGAATTTTAAGTTTTGATAAACGTTGGTAACATTTCACCGGAAAGTACAATAAAGTATTGGAAATTAGAACGATTTCAAGAAATCATTAGGGAATATGCTGGATTGAAAGGGGAGAAATTGCGACAGACTAAACACCAACCATTATGTTTATCATTTTGGGTGAAGGTTTGGGCCGCTGCCCCTGGACGTATCAATGAAACAGTTCGGGCATTCAGAAACAAAGAGTTTTGATTAATATTCATTTTTATTTCTTTGCGTCGGATAACACTAGCTACTGTCCATACATTAATATTCAGTATTAGCGAGACTATTTCTACGTAAAAGTGGTTAAGATTAAAAGTTCAGTAAGAGACTTAACCAGTGTTGTCAACACAATTAAGTATATGCATTATGCCTCAGTGTGGAGTAACAGAATAATACAAAAACTTGAGTAACAGGTAGTATATACTGTACAACTCTCAGGAATGAATAGCGGAAGTAACAATTAGTCTTATTTACTTAGCTACAATGATTATACAGTTTTTCACAATCAAGAATACTTTTGTAGATCAATGGTAATGGTACGCCGTAGTTAATTAGGCCTTCAAATTCTCATCTTGCACAATTTCTGGTAAAAATTACGGCGATAGTTGTCCTATTTGAACGGCATTTGTTTGGTAGCAAAGGCACAGGCGGTGTGACGGATTCACTAATTACTGACTACATATAAATGTTGCCAGCATAAACATTTAATTACTTAGTGTAACGGTAACGTTGAAGCTACCCAGCGTTGAAACGGCAACGGAATTACGAACGACCTGCGGCTGCTGCTGGTTCAAGTAAATGGTTAGGCGTTCATTTGAAAATACAGATATGCATCCAAAAATCAACGGAATTGGATATCCGGCTGCCCTTTTAAAGCATATAAATAACCAGGATGATGGAAATCTACGGAAGGTAAACTAACGTAAAATTATGGTAACGTTTATAAAATAATTTTAAGTAGAAAAATTTCCGAATTCCAGTAATTAGGAAACCGATGTTTGAGAGTGGGATGCATGTGTAGGAATGTGGTGCGCGAGATAAGAGGCGTATACGTGTTCACATACACAGAATATTTAGGTTCGAGTCTTTGTCTGTCGACATGGACATGGAAGCACTTGGTTAGTCTTGTCTGTACATCTAATTCGGTGTATCACAATCTATGGATTGTTTGATTATGTTCCGTTGGATTATCTTGGTTCAAAGTGGAAGACTCATATTTATACGAACAAAATACAACTAAACTTACATGAATTAGATAGTCATTTGACTACAGGCTCAGCATTCTACCTGTGGAAAGCTATGCTGTTGAATACATAAACTATTTAGTATGTACATCATTTAATGTTCAATTTCAAAATTAAATTGTGGTTCTACGAAGGGTTAAGTGATTCTTGCCATAAAGTACTTTTTGCATGCTGGTTCAAGAGTTCGAGAATACTGTCATTTGAAGCGTTGTAGCTTGGAGCCCATTAAGACGGCTGGTACATGAACTAGTTGCTTCTTTAAGTGCTTCTCCCTGGCTGGGGTTAAGGTCGCTCTTACAAATATTGGTGCTTGGTAGTACGAGTTGAACTAGAAGTGGCTTTCGGAGTACTTTCCAAAGTGTGAAGAGAAGTTTTAAAACCTGAAAGGGGAAAAAATATATTATTTATGGTTATCCGTTCCAGAATACACTAACTACAGATCACACCGCACCGTGTCAATTCAGCACAGTGCGATTTATCAAATCGGAATGGTAAAATTGTAACCTGTTTAGTAAACGAAAGATTTACAAGAATATACCGTTGGGAAATGGATTTAATTTGCAGTTACGTTCAATACCGTTTTGGTAAAAGAATCATGACATTTGTACATAGAACCTTAATTATTTACTAAATACCGTATTTTAATATTCCAAGCACTAAAAAAATTATTTTTTCATGTTGTATTTGAAGGTTAGGAAAAATTGTATTTACCAAACTCCAGTTTGGCAAATTGACCAACTTGCAGTGAAAGTACTTTATGTTTCATCTATCACAATTATTTTAACTGTCTGTGTGATGAAGCTTAGTTTGTATTTTCTAATATGTATATTGTAAATTGTAGCTAAAACTTAGTTTTTGATGCTGACGCTCAGGCTGGCAGCATGCATTCGGCGACCGCTTCTGTAGGTAGATGCTCAACTGTGACAACTTACATTGTACCAGCTATACTGATTACTGATACATGTATGTATTGTTATGTAGCTACAACGTGGTTATTGATAATGACCGGCGTTGCACGTACCATTATCGTCCTGCGGTGAGGATCTCCGTTCTCTCATCTCCGAACTACTTCCATTTGACTGTCCAGCTCTTTTAATTTGGACCATCCCGCCAGAACCACTGCTATTTTGACTTCGTTCCTTGCTAGTATCCGTCCAATTCGCAAACTTTGACCGAACATTAGCTGCTTTGGCTTGGAGTGCCCGAACGAGTGCCTTGGGTGATGTACTTGTCCCTCCAGCTCCACCAATGGGTTCCGCTTTATGATGATTATGAAATCCAATTCTACCATCAGGCACGTCCTCTGAACTCGAACCTAGTCGAGCTCTGGGACTCTCATCCATCCAAACCGAAAGCGGAGCCCGACCACTGTTCCCAGATGTGCACGGCTCCATTGAGCGGTCTCCGCGTTCTCCCAGGTAGTCACTTCTATGCGGACCAGAGTCAGGAACGTCACAGTTGCTCGTCTCGTGAACCGCTTTGTAGTAATGGCCCCGCTTTCCCTTCGTTCTGGGCGGCGGAATGGGAGTACTGGACGAGGCGTCATGGTAGCTACTGTACTGCCCGTTAACACGACGTTCCTCCTGCGCCTCCGTTCTGCACTGCGTCAGGCTAACGTAGTCATTCTGTGGACCACGTCCAGGACCAACCGGGACAACGGATGTGTTCCTCAATGGTTCTGGCTTGGGCAGCAAGGCTCTGGGTGTGAGCAGAGACCGGTACTCTTCGTCAACTTCCGCCTGAACTTGATCTGTGATAGATTCTAGGGAAGTAGGCTTCCTGAATGTGAAGCAGGACATGCTTCCCGCCTGGTTCTGATCCTGATACTGTGACCGGGACGGTGCTTTGAGCGACCTTTGATATTTCAGATTATTATTTGATTTGGATTTACACGGGTCCGCTGAAGTCGAACCTGAGTTATTCCCAAACACGACGCCCATCGGCGCTCTCAGCTCTTCTAATAACACTTTAATATCATCAACTCGACTTTGGAAGGGCGTACTGGTTGTAGTAATGGAACTGATTCTGGACTCATCCGTACCAATGCTATTGTATGCATAAGCCACAGTGGGCTTTGAATTTATTCCCAGGTTAGTGCTAACCGGAGAGCTCCTGCTCGCCGTACCAACTCCTGATCCTACTCGGAAAGCAGCACTTGACGGATTTCCATCCGGCCAAATTGGTTCATAGTCTTTATGTATTCGAGGTCCCAGTCGGTCCGGTGTGTCCGTGCTCGGCAGCCCAACGTTGTTTTGACAGAGAACCGAGGCGGAGAGATAGTTGGAAGTGGGCTGCGATTGCTGATGGTACTGCTGACCATCGTTCTGGTCCTCTTTCCAAACAGCTTGTCGAAAACTGTTTCGTCTCTCCCGCACGCCAACAGTCGTTAGACGACCTCCAACTTTGCTACTGCTGTTCGTAATGGTAGTCACGCTAGTATTGGTAGGATGCGACCGCCCAGCGTCCAACCTTTCGTCTGACTCGGATGGTGTGCTGGAAAGAGAGCCTTTTAGAATGGACTTGGGAGTTGGAGCCGGGTGCGTGCTGTACAAAGTCTTCTGCAGCGGGGTTGAAATATTCTTCCCATAGCTATTCCGACTCATCTGAGGATAAAGAACGTCAATGGACTGAGTTGGTGTACTGGGCAAGGAGTTAGAACTATCGGATGAATTCCCACGGGAGTAGTGTCCGTTTACATGTCCATTGTTTTTGAGTTGTGGAAGAGGATTGGGTGAATCCTTGAGTCGACTCGGAGACGGGGCCAATGGCTCATCACATTGCTGGGCTGAGCTTCCAGACGGAGAGGACCGTTCCAGAGGATAATTTGCATACGTGTTTGTGTTGGGCATTCGGCGTCTCACAATCGGTTTTCCTAGCAGAGGCGAGAGTGGCATTCCGCCGTTACTGAAGGTCAGGTCTTGGGCGGGAAATCGGGGGGATGACTTTGGTGGAAGAACCACGGGCTTCTCCCTTGAGTGCTCGGATTTCGTAAAGTGATAAGTCCGCTTCTGCTCAGTCTCTGGCTTGATCAGATTATCATTGGAGAAAATTCGATCCGTGAGTGTAGGTCTTTCGGGTTGCCAGACGTGGCTCTGACTCCGCGTGAGTCCAGAGCTAGTAAGTGAACTCAGGTTTTTAGGATTCACAGTTTCATACTTGTTGAAGTTGATTGTCTTGGTTCCTCGGCCAAAGTCAGGCACGTCCTCCAGGGCTTTGGCAATTCCGAGCTTCGTTCGGTTAGGTCCATAGCCGATATTCACGTAGTTATGATTGTCCTTGTGAATGTGGGCCTTAGATGGGAGCGAAGGTTTTCGTGGTGGTGGAGGTGAGTCACTCTCACTTCGCGAACTGCGAAGCAAGGGTTCGAGCGACTCGCGTCGGGTAGAAAGTCGCTCGTAGTCCGTGTCACAGGAATGATGGGTGGTTGCAGTGAGGGACTCGGGCTTCACAGAAGACGAGACGACGGTCTGGAGCTTGGGAATCTCAACTTGCTTCACACACACTTTGATTGGATTGTCGTTTGCAAGGCTGACAAAAGGAGAAGTCTGTGGACTTGATTCAGTGTTTCTACAGAAAGCCGACGGTGGAGAAGACGAGTCGGCTGGGTGAATTTTGAGAGATTTACTTCGTTTGATTGGCAGGGTGGGTTTTGCGAGGAGCGGCGGTTTAGTTTTACTCTTTTCCTTGGGCGGTGAGTCCGTTCTGGCTGGTTTGGAGGGAACGGAGCTCCCCTTGTCCTTGGGAGTGGGAGAGGACGAGGCGGAAGTGACATTTCCCCGGGAACCGCCAAAGGAGGACGTGAATGAATAGAACCGGGATGATGAAGAAACGTCGGACTTGGCTCGACTCAGCATTGTGCCAGGAATCGGCTTCTTCTCCTTCTCCTCCTTGGGTGACTTTTCGAAGAAGGCCTTGAGTTTAACTATACTCGGTTTTCTGAGAAGAGACGTGGTTCGACTCGGACTTCCGGCTGGCGGCTGGACCTTGGCTCCTTTCATCGGGTAGTCACTCTTGGGAGACTTCTCGACTACCTCAGTCTGCTTCTCACTTTCCGTCAATTCGTCACTTGAGGAAGCATTTGTGGGTGTGATGCTGACGTAGTCTCCTTTTTTAAGTCGGACTGAGCCGCTGCTGGAAGTCGAGCCACGAGATTTCTCTTGTTCCAACTGCCGCTGATGGTTCTCGGCCTCTTTTTTCAACTTTGACCTAGAGGTCGAGTTGCTGGATGGAAGTCTGGAAGGCTTTGCGGCGGGCTTGGGAGGAATATTGTTATTCTCTGAAATGTCCGCAGGTAGCTTGGGCGGAGAGGGTAGCGGAGTGGAAACTGGACTGTTTTCATTTCGAGTTGGTTGAAAGGCAATAGTTTCATACATTGGCTCTTCCAACTCGTGCTTCATGTCCAATGGAAGTCCGTTGTGATCTACATTTGCATATGGATGAGCTTCAATTATTTTCAGTTGTTCTTGAAACAGTTCCTTCACGGCTCGATGAACTAGAATGTATTGATCCTTTGTCTGAACCATGGCTATTCGTTGACGGCGCATCTCACGCACCAAATGAAAGAGACTGAAGTCGGGAGTTAGCTTCTACAAAGGAAAAAGTATGCATTATATTATTACAAATTCAAAATTCATGAGACTGCAAGTGGTTAATTTGTCAATGGCGAGTGCATACCCCGAGTCTCAACAGTCCCCATACGTAATCAATTGCACAGATCGTTCCCGTTCGACCACAACCCGCCGAGCAGTGGACCAAGACAGGAAGTGTTTCTGAAGTCTGACAGTCTCTTATTAATCTCACCATATCCAGTAAAGGACGGACTCTGGTTGGAACTCCGTGGTCAGGCCAGGCTGAGTAATGGAACTGACATACATTCCGCTCCTCTGTTGGTCAGAATTCATAATTTACAATTCAGAAACTGCAATGCTCGAAGAGCAAGGAATCATTACACTGCAACATCGGTCATAATTATTGCAAATAGTTGTAACTCTTACCAACTTCTCCCCTTAAATTCGGATATCGTATTCTCATAGTTCGCACGAGAAAATCTGGACAGACATTTCTACATTTCTTCAACCAAACTGTGACTTGACCGAATTGTCGCTCAACCCCATCCTCTTCCACCCAGTAGTTTTCACACTTGTGCTATTATAAAGCAACACGAAAGCTATGAAAAACGCTTACTCAATCCACCTTGTCAATTCTCATGCTGCATGTCATACCTTTCCAGACTCCTGCTCCATACAAGCCATGACAATGACTTGGACTTCACACTCAACCACCATTCTCCAAAAGTCGTTGACCGTATGTGGAAGGGGACCTTGACAGGCAATGTAGGCAGAGGAACCACTTGCACCCTTGATGAAATTGGCATTGTGGTAGTCCACTCCAGGAATGTCTCCATTGTCGCTCAGTGAAACTCGACTGTAATCGACTGTATTGGAAATGCAATGTATTAATTAATGAAGAGCAATATATATATGTATGTATATACATAGTATGTAGAAATGAAACGTAAATGAATTTGCTAGAAACTTACAAGGAAGAATATCTTTGTAACGATTCTTCTTTCGATTGACACTCTTTTCACCTTCCTTACAATGATAGTCCGGATCAGACTTTAAGCTCTCACTGAATTGTTTCAATTCCTTAAAAAAACATCACAGTAGATTAATTTCAATTTCTAGAGCAGTAATTTTCAACGTATTGAATTATTCATAGTTAAACCAATTATTAAATATTTACCTGAAACTCCTTGTCATACAAATCCACTCCAGCATTACGACGAGCTTCACAAGTTTCTACTAAATTCAGGAAATTCCTCAGTATTGTCCGCAGGGGAACCACGTTTTGTGCAGCTGTTGGAGTTGTAGCTGGTGCGTCTTCTCCCTTCATTG
Organism: Ceratophysella sigillata; assembly: GCA_034693865.1. NCBI lineage: Eukaryota > Metazoa > Arthropoda > Collembola > Poduromorpha > Hypogastruridae > Ceratophysella > Ceratophysella sigillata. The sequence goes on from JAQFXY010000190.1 coordinate 28,868, forward strand.
TTACGACAAGCGGAGCTCATGTCCCGATGCTTGAGACTGAAATTAAAATGAAAGTCCATTTGTATTTAGAGATGCAAATGGAAGGCAGAAGAAGTAATACAGAAACATTCCTAAATTCCAATATCCCACAAGAATGCAGAAAAAGGCTGAAAATAGTGTCAATAGTTAATAGGGATACAAATACTTTGGGTTTGTTCTACACTAGAAAATGGACGGACGCAGTTGGAGAATAGACAACGACAGTTTGCTTAATGCTAATGCTAATCCTGTATTAAATTAATTGTAATTTGTGACGCATCAAGAATCTTCCTCGTTCTGAATGTAGCCATGCAAAAACTGTGCCGCATATAATCAATAACAATACAACTACCTGAGCTCCGTAATTCCTTCCCAGTGGGCACTCGAGTTTATGCAAAAGCAAAACCTACGCAAAGCAGAATAACAACAACAGCAGGCGTGAAGGATGCTGGGTTTAATAATAGGGTTCTTTAGCAGAGAATTTTAATCTCACTGTTGTTGTGAGAATCAGATTGGAGGGAAAGCGCTGCTGTCACCTGCTCCTCCTGCTACTTGTGTATTTAGAACACATTACAGATTACACTTAGTTTACGGCGTAGCTAATTAATGAATTATTCTACCGTCTGACATAGAACCAGAACTCAAAGTCAGGACTCACTTGATTCAACAAAGAGCTAAGAGCTGGCTTGACGACGTAACATTCAATCTATCATTGCCGTGTTTAATCCGACCAAAGTAGTTAAATTAATGTTTCTCAGTTGTACGTGGTTGTACGTACCTGCACCTACTCCTGTTTTCTAGTCCGTGACGTTTCAAATGCCCAACGCTTTTGAAATATTAATTAATAACACAACAAGCAAACAGGCAATGTACACCTCTTGTTTTGCTTTGTTAGTGCGTGCATGAGAAGCAGTTAACGTAATAATGCAGAAAGGAGTGTAGAGGAAAGTAGTACAACGTTCGGCAGTACTTAGCCAGGCAAATATTGAACAACTGTGAATCCTACTTTAAAGAGTTACAATGCTCGAAACAATTAATTGGAACGAAAAGGAGATGCAGGTATAATGTACAATGTAAACTCTATAATTATCACTTGGTAGGAACTACATTGTATAGAACCAGAGCCTTTTTCATTTGCTTAATTTGCATATGTTTAGCTAAAGAGTTGCACACACACAGCGAGTTGGTCAGTCATGTACATTACACAGACCACAGCACAGGTCAACAATTCCCATTTTGAACCTCACTTGGAATTGGTACAATACTATTCTGTCTCAAGCTGTAAACTGCCTATTATTCGATATTCGATTGAGTGAATACTGCATGATGCTACATACATAATTGCAAGTGCGGCTAAAATTATGGCCATATAATGCAAGTAAAATGAGCAGGAATGTAGAACGACGTCTTTGGCCCAGCTAAGCTTTAAACAAGGAGTAAAGATGAATCAACACAAATATCGCATTTCCCATCCATCATGCGTCTATAGATTAATAGATCCTGCAATGAGTCATAGTACTAAATATGTATGAAGATACATATCTACATAACGTTTATTATTTTAGAACTTCAATAACCAACGGCAAACACATAATTTTTATTTCACGTTTATACTCATTATTGTCGAAGACTAGGTCCATATTTATGCGTCATATCTTGTTTATAACAACATTTAATACGGAATCTTTAATATTTATGATCACACCGTATTCATGTTATCCTAAGCATGGCAGCATGGTGGTGAAAGGTGAAATTAGTGTTAGCTCGAAAAGTTAGCAATAGCTTGCATAGTATAAATTGAAATAGAAGAAATCAGAACTTTATACAAGCTAATCTAACAAACCCAACGCTACAGTAGGTAATGTAAATTATGCAAAAGAAAAGTCCCCAACAATAGATTAACCAAACTGCTAATGTAATGTAACCGAATTAATGCTATGGCACATATATACGTACGTACATATATGTACAGCTTGAGGTATTGACTTAACTGAATATAATCGAATAACCGAATAGACCCTACACAATTTCCACTTCAAAATGCATGCAGTTGCAGTTTGCAGTATGCAAAACGTGAGAAAGAATCGGAATGAAGCGTAAAGTACTTGGGCAGGTGTGTAAAGAGAAAAGTCAAGTAGGAGTTATCAGTTATCAAAATTTTAGTCTCGTCTGTCCTAATAATATTAATTCCCTGCATCATCGTCATAAAAATAGTTTAGAAAACAAGGAAGTTATTAACCCAGGCTAAGCTGCGGCTGAACTAAAACACTGCTTCCTTCCACGTATGGTCTAATGGAGAAGGAAGGGTGTCAGCTGAGACCAGAAAGGGCAGAGGCAGTTGGGCTGAGATGCAGAATGCAATCAAGATGCAAAAGGAAGAGCTACTATGCCCAGTTTAGACAGTGACAATGAGAACAAGGAGGCCAGGTGTGGGCGCATCTGAGGAATTCAGCCAACTAAAACTACGTCTATGGCCCTAATTATACAGCACAGCAGTTTGGTTCACGGTTCGAGTTGTTGGCCCTAACTTGAGAACCGAGCTTGTCGAGTTCCATGCATAAACTGTCCCTTGAACTGGATGAATGCATACATGACAAGTGTGTGTCGTTATTCTTGTAAAACTGGCCGCGAGCAGCTCCGTTCTATATAGGCCCAAATCAACTTCATGAATGCACTGAAACTATTGAACATATTTATATGTAAAGTGAAACGAATATTGACTGACTCACTTAAAGATTTTGCACTGCATGCCATCAAAACGTACTTTGAAGGAAGAAACGGTGATCACGGGGAGGATTAGCTCGTTTAACTAGCTTTATTTATGTCAAAATGGAATTGTTATAATACCAAACCATAAATTCTGACGATTCCCGGCCTATAAAACTCCACATCTTAATCAACATCAACCACCTGCGATCTGCGATGTAATGAAACGCAAGGATAGATTATTTATGCCAATGGGAATTGAGCAACAACGTAAAACGCAAGGGAGGATACTCAAAACTCAGAACACTTGTCGCACATGGCACATGCCCGCAGTCAAAAGCTAATAATAATTTATTATTGCTTCATTGCGTGCTGCTTTCGATCCCTCTGGTAGTAAAACTATTTTAGGTTTATGCCAGGCCTTAGTTTGAATTAGTCTTCTATTTCCATATAGGTACCGTACCACTGTCTTAATTAAAAGTAGTAAAATTCAGACATGCTGCATCATATGGCCGTTCAACGCAAAACAATGATTGTACATTAAGTTACTAGCAAAGCATTCAGCCCAGGTTTATGATTGTAAAATCAAATACCTCACTTACTGTTAAGAGCTGCAAAATCGCACATGAAATTGAATTATTGATGGGTTAATCTCTTTCAGTTAATGATGGAATACTTTCTAGTTGAGTCGAGATGATCGTAAATCCCATTTTACGATGGAAAATGAAAAGGACTTGGTAATCCAATCATTTACCATTATGGCATGAGTAGACCGTAAACAGAAGTAATATGCTTATTCGATGCAAACTATGACTATGAGACATAACTACAAGTAGCTGCTAAACAAATTCCAGTCTGCCGTTTCATGATACTGAATGTTTCGATTTTTAGGTCAATGCGAAACTGATTTTTGCAGCCTTATATTCCAGCTGTGCGGAGCCTATTCACTTTATGGACAAGCTTTATGATAGATTAAAGAAGAAACCATCTGTTTACTTACTAGTTTCAATATCCAGTGAATTACGTCGTTTCGTCGTCTAACACATGAGTTTAACTATGATTCATCACTATCCAGGAAGATTGTGTAAATAACTCCGTGTACTTGCTTAGAATTCTCAAAATTCCACTTCACGATACACGTTTACAGTAACTTCTTGACAACTTCATTTGGGATTGGACAGACGAAGCTAGATTCGCAGGAATTCCCAATGATTCGTTTATGCACTTCGTCTTACGCTGAAGATATGCTGGCTCCACACTCACACTCAATGATGTTCTTCATGTGATGATTTTATTTATGATTATTATTCAATTCCAAGACTTCTTCGAAACTTCGAACTTCAGCATACTGTTCTATGAAATAGAAAATAAATACATTCATTAATGCATATTGATAATATCAGATATTGAAATACTCAACCACTACCCACTACCAATTTCTAATTACGAAATACGCATATACAGCCTAAAGGTTTAGTCAATGAAGAAAAGATTCGGTTTGTCTGACGCTTTCAGGAATCAAATCTGATTTTTAACAACACCATTTGGATCAATTTCAAATGCAATTCTTAAATCTTAAAAGTAATTATAATTCAAAATAAAATAAACTATTCCTGATGCACGAAACTGCTCAGTTAATTAAATTCTCAAACACTTCCTACGTTCGGGTAGATTAAATGTAGGCTCTGCAGGCAGAGTTACACAACGAATGATTTTCAAAGAACGGCGAAAAAAGTTATATTAATTGAATAATTGCAATTAATCCAATATCTGAACATTTACTGATAGAACCAGGTAACATAAAACCCAAGTAAGCTTAATTGTTAAATATGTGTGATAAAAATAAAGTGCAACATCCGTGACTTGAATTGAAACCTGACCTTAGTAAATACTATAAACCTTGTTAGAACAATAATTAAACTACCTCAGACAAGACATAAAGTTCTTAAGAACAAGCTATGAACCTCAGGCTTCCAGTGAAAATCATACTTTATAATTAATTGTAAATAATCAATTGTCATGTAATAAAAACGAGCTCCACCATCACCACTCTATGTGAATGTGTAATACATATCTACCGACATCAGCTTACTATGAACATTCAGCGAAACATAATGTTGAACAAAGTGTATTGAAAAACCAAAATGGCTTCAAATTAGTTAATATAAACATTTTAATTTCTTAATTTTTCAACAAATAAGCTCAATTGCCTACATCGTGGGTTTAAGGTTCATCATGGCGTTTTTTTTTTGGTATTATCTATTATCCCTTAATAACTGAGAAAATAAAATGAATTGCTCCAATTGAGGCAGGGGTCTTAACGTGTCCTTATACATTAAATCTCCGTAGTTTGTTTAAATTAAAGCCAAGATACTTCGCGAATCGTCACAATCGTAGGAGACTCTTCAATATTTGACGAGCAACAAGTGGCATTCGCTAGTATTGCATCTCCTGGCATACGAAAAGAGACAGAGTGACGACGATTGGGTTACACATAGCACATCAGTACCAAATACAATTATATAAAACTAAGTACAACACATGAGTTCCGTAATGTAAAATAAATTAAAAAAATTAAGTAGCGTCAGTATAATTGTACAAACCCACTCACTGTAAACTTTGCACCTTTTTCTTGCGTCCGTCTTCAATACATATAACACAATCCATAATCAATGCCGTTTACAAAACATTGCTGAAACTTGAGCACGTTATTAATCGTCCATGATTCCTGCAAATGTCTCGATTTCGGTGAGCTGAAGCTGAGTTGAATAATATGATGGCGGCGAACAAGTCACATCACAAGTAGGAAACAAGGACAGGAGATAAGATAAGGTATTCAATTGGCAATTGGCAAGTATGAGAAAAGTGGAGGTAATAAGGGCTGTTCCAAAACTGAAACTATTCAAACACAATTGTCTAAACAACTAATTAAACCAAATACATAGAAACTACTAAACTAGAACTAAAAACAGAATATAGTTTCTGTTTTAACTAATTCTGACTGTGACTGGGTGGGATCATCATCTTGGAATTGCCAATGATGAATGAGTCGTGAGTATTATTTGGTATGTGTGTAAGTATGTGTACATGGTACATACATGGTAGTGGTTATATCTATTGTGTTTAGCTATACTGGTGCCTGTTGCCTGCCTCCTGCAATCAGGCTATAGGCTTATACATAGGTATGTATTGGCTTATGTAGAATTTATAATGTCCAATGTATGTAGGGTAGGGCAGATATAGAGAAGACAGAAAGAAACTATGTTTCGCCTACTATGTACAATGCGATCAACGGGTTACCGGTTACCGTCAGTCTTCCTGTACAGCTCATGGGCACTTGCTGGAATTACTCTGTTAACGCAAGAAGGTCTGCTGCCTGCAATTTAACTACATATTTCATGGATCAACCTTGTAGACAAACTGTTGTCATTCTTGTAAAGAAATCAGTTTTTCTGGTACACAGGATTTTCGTGTATGTACAATAATTAGGTTTGCTTTCCAAGTTCCAAGACGGCTCGAGTATCCAGATTAGGGATTAGGGATTAGGATTAGGGTAATGGATTGAGACCTAGATATAGGCTGTAATCTGTAATACCAATTTATCGATAAACACCTTAGATTACGAATATATATCGAGCGAAGCAATTCCAGTATTCGTAATTTAAGATAAAAACAGCCAAGGGTTTAACCAAGGGTTTTCGTTCGATTGGTTGTAATTGTAATCTATTTAATGTCATTAGTGCAGGAATAAAATATGTTAATTAGATCCCGAAAACACACAATTTGTAAAATAACACAAATCAACTCATGGCCTGCCTGCTAGCTTAATCTTAATCACCATTACTGGGTGAAGGGTCAAATACAGATAAGGTTTATTTAACTTGGTGGTAGTCCTTCTGACAAGGAACTCAATTCTATTTCTTGTAGTAATCCACAAAGGGTTTCAAATCACTTTATTACATTATTTGTTGAAAGTAACTGAATAACGACATCTTTATCTGTTGGGGCACAAGTGAATACGTACGCAGTATACCTATACCATGACATTCCAATGAGCTGCTCACAGCGAATTGTCGATCAGAACCCAGAAGTCCTAGAATTAGTAGGCACAAATCGCAAAATCCCGAACCTCAAAATCAATATTTGCAAGTACTTATCCATCCTATGAACCAGCACATGCTAAGTTCGGGCTACATGGCGAGTTCTTCATTTTCTCCTCGCTTTAAACAGCATAGTGTGAATATTTATATGCATAAATAAGCCTTGCTAGATAAAAGCTCAAAAATTAGAGAGGCTTTTAATTTGGAATTAGTGAAATGCATCCGGTGATTTCAGGTGTCGGTAACTTAAGAAAAAGTGAGGTAAGCTCAAGCTGAAGCTTAGAAGATATTATTCTTCTACGCTCTGATACTGTGCTACATATGAAATGAATCTGAGCCGAGTATGCATCCCTGTGGAATGGCTCCAAACTATGTGTACGTATTTGACTAACTTTGACTGCACACAATGCCCGAGCATGAAGGGAAGATTTTTTGTTGAGGGATGTCATGGCATGGAGGGACTCATACATTTTCTATCCTTCTCTTATTCCAAAAAACTACACCTTTTACACCTTTGCTTTCTTTCCCTGCCTTCCTTCCCTTATTAGCTCGTGGCTATATTGGAATTAGACTATTACCTGTTCAGTATGCATACAATGCTCGCTAAGCAGACAGACATTGACATTATTCAACATCCTTTATCCGGTCCGTCCGCGTCCGTAGGCCAGGCCTAGCCTACCTCTGTGCATTTGCGTAGATATATAGGAATATCCACATAATTTACATACAGCTAAAGCGTATAGCTCGCTTGGGCTTCATCAGCCAGCATAACATTTTGTTTTATCAGCATCAGCATCAGCACAAACAATTAATTATTTACTTTGGTATTATTTATCCTAGTATTTCCTACTTATGTAACTCGTAACTAGTCGTGGTTCGTGGTCGCGCTAGAGTAGGTACTCTAGCACGAGCGAGCATAATACATAGATTATTCTATATATGGCGTATGGCTGTGATCTGTGATCTGTGATTTTTGAGTATACTCGTACATAACATCAGCATATAGCATATTATGTAATGTAAGACATAGAACAAAAGCCTATTCACATTCGCTTTTGAGTTGTCGCTAAAAGTAATTAAACCATGTCATTTCCTACTTGGTTCGCATTCGCATGTACAACATACATATACAGATATGCATAAGTATTGGTATGTAGATGTAATATTATAGAGATAGAGATACAGCACATGGAAACGGTATGAAATGTTCAAAATCATCCTTTTCGTTCCAAAACCCCGCACTACCCGTATATCCTTTCCCCTCCAAAATACCGTAATACCCGTGTATCCTTTTCGTTCCAAAACCTCGCAGTACCCGTGTATCCTTTCCCCTCCAAAATCCCGTAATACGCGTGTATACTTTCCCCTTCAAAATCCAGCAATACCCGTTACTTTAACTAACCCTTATATCCTTTCCCTTCCAAAATCCCGCAATACCAGTGACTTTAACTAACCCGTGTATACTTTCCCCTTCAGAATCCCGTTAAGCATATGAATATTACTAACCTGTGTTTCCTTTCCCTTCCAAAATCCCATAATACCCGTGTATCCTTTCCCCACCAACATCCCGTAATGTATGTGAATTTAACTAAACCGTGTTACTTTCCACACTAAACGACCAAACCCCGTAATACCCGTGAAATTGACTAAACCGTCTATCCTTTGGAGTTTGGCATTTCAATCTTCATCTTAATTTTCATCTTTTACTTATTCATGTTTGCCCATTTTGACCTTTAGACACTGACGTAGGGTCATTTTAGCCCGCTGACCCATAGTTACAGTCAAACGAATGGTCAAATATTTGCTTCAAAATGCTCATCATTCATTTTACACATTGGGGTACAACAAAATCAAATAAAAGGGTAGAAATTTTATCTTTGTCTTTGACTTTGGGTCAAAGTGGTCATAAGTAGCTTAGTAGCTAATCTCAGCATAAGTTATTTTTAAGTTTCTGTTTTGCATAGATTCTGGTGCAAAAGTAGCAAAAAGTTGCCAACAATTCATTTTGTTTTTGGGTCACTTAAGGGTCACAGGGTCACTAGACTTAGGTCACCAATACTTCGTTTGGTTACCCTCACCGAGACGAACATTTTAAGCTATCAAGCTCCCCTGCACCCCAACCCAGTACAGAGTTATAGGCGGACATCCGGACAGAGTGACGGAAACTGCAAAATATAGAGTAGATATCGAAATCGTACTGGAATGGACTGCAACCTTGGATTGGATATGTAAATGGGAACAAAAACGGCGAAATCTGTGAGTGAACTCCAGCTTAACTTGCTCATACAGAGTCAGCCTAGAAGCCGCTAACAACAATAACCAATGTCGATGTTGCCCATATATTTATATTATTTTCGAGATGTTGTCAACCGGACTCCAGTAAAAATTAACAAAAAACTCTTTAAAAAATCACGGATCATGCAGTTTTTGTCGAATCGAAAAATATCCAACAACTTTTTGGAAGAACAAATTACGGAAAAAATTATAAAAATATTGTTATCCCAATACAAAACCTGCCTGACGGCAGCTCGGGACCAGAAAGGCGATTACATACACCAGCATACTACATATATAGCAAGACTGAGTTAATCATAGGGATTTACGTATGACGTATATAAATCAAATCAAATTTAATCAAAGGGATTTACATGTGACGTATATAAATCAAATCAAAAATTAAACGGATTTACATATGACTTATATAAATCAAATCAAAAATTAAACGGATTTACATATGACGTATATATATCAAATCAAAATCGCCTTTTGTAAATCCATACTTGTCTTCGTGTTTGGACTTAAGTCCACAGAATTGCTCGATTGCCCCTAGATAAAATGGTACTAATTTTTGAAACTTTTATTTTAACACACGTTTACGTCCCAGGTGGGTGTATTTATTATTTATTACGTGACGGTCAGACAGACAGACAGATAGACGGACGGCCATGGGCATCCCATAAGAACTTTCTGGTCTAAAATTAGCATTTTATCGTTAAAATTTCACTTGGAATACGTCCCAAACAACTAACCTTGAGTAGTGTTACTGTTAAAGATTTACTACGCAATATGCCTAGCCTATTAGATACCCTGATATGAATCTAGTAGTTAGTATGAACAACTATAAAATTACTATCGAATTTGAAATCGTGTCCGTCTGTATGGAATCCACGACGATTCATAGTGGGACAATTCATAGTGGGCCCAATTCATAGTGGCGACAGTTTATAGTTGGTCCAATTCATGGTGGCGACAGTTCATACTCGGCGACAATTCATAGTGGGACGATTCATAGTCCCAAATTTTTTAAAAGTAATCATTCATAAACGTATTACAAACTTGTCAAATTGTAAAAACCTTGACAGTGACAGAATGACAAATGACAGTGTCGGACTTCGTCCCGCCCCACTATGAATTGTCGCCGACTATGAACTGTCCCCACCTATGAATTGGGCCGACTATGAACTGTCGCCACTATGAATTGGTCTGACTATGAATTGTCGCACTATGAATTCGGCACTATGAGTTGTCGCACTATGAATTGTCTGAAAAAACCGTCTGTATGCACGGTAACTCGAGTAATTCTCCACTCATGGCTCTGTTCAACGTAAGCTTTTTAGCTCACAATCACAACTCACAAGTAAGGACAATTATTATTGGGCCGACTATGAACTGTCGCTACTATGAATTGTCCGACTATGAATAGTCGTGGATTCGAATGATATTCGATCGAAGACTGACAATAGTAACTGGCAACAATATTCGTAATATTCGTATGTACATTTGATTTTGAGCAATGGAATTTTTGAACAATTATTGTACACTGTACCAAACGTTGCATAATCTAGTCCAATGAACCAATATCGACACGGTAAAAATAAAACCAGCTATGTATACATAACTCACGGTGAGGTGCGGTGCAATAGCAAATGGTTCTTTAACTCGTACTCTATATTAAGTTAACTCGTGAACGCATAAAATAATTTGGAAAAAGCAAACTTCTGTCCATAAAAAGCTCTAAATGTTGGGGAAAAGAATTTGTTTATATTTACTTTAGGTAAGGAGGAAAACTCATTTTACAGTAGCCTTTAAAATTCCATTAATAATTACAGCTGGCAAATCAAATTAACAATTGAGTGCTGGGAATATATGTATTCCAAGCTTTTAACGAAACAAACTGGAATTCTGATTTTCTCCGCGTGCCCCAAACTAGTGGACCTGGTGATTTGAGCATACTAATTTCCGCTTGCTTGGTTACAATTGACAATCTAAAATCAAAACAAGGCTTTCACTTTCACTTACTCCAACCAAGTATTTTAGTATTACGCATAATCCAGCTGTATGCTAGGCTTCAGGAATACGCCGCTGCTGCGCTTTGAACTGGCCCATAATGTCCAACTCTGACTTGCATGCCGTATTCGACAAGCCAAGGAATATGCTACAAATAACACGAATTCCTAGGAATTCATTTCAGCCAGAGTTTAGCAACGCCAAGACTTGGCCGGCTCACCCGCTTTTCCGACAAGGCTATCTGGCTTAAGCCTTTGAATTACTGTCAAGTACATATAACCCTGTGCAAGCTTAGCAACGCGAAGAGAGGACTAGAGCAGAGCCGCATAAACTCATATACAGCATGTTTATGAACATAGTCCAGCCTACAACTGCTACGTTATCATATTTCCTAACTTAAAACACTAATGTCGTCATGAGTACGAGAATGTGGGTTGTAGTGGCTTGCCTTGTTTAGTGAGGCTTGGATTTGTTGAACTTTATGTTGGACAATAGGCTAAGCTGAGACACAGGCGAAGCCTGTTCTCCATCCAGCCTGTGTGAACGGCCTGAGTTTTTGGCGGACGTCGGGAGTTGGGAAGGAATGTAGGACAGTGGAAAGGAATTGGAGAGTGAAGGCCGGAAGACGCTTTGGAGGTTTTTCAATTTTGACGTGAGCCCTTGACACGGGCCTAGACTAGACACTTGACCCTCTCCCACAACTCACCTGCCATGACCCTCTCGAGCTACGGACCCAAAGACGGCGGACTCCGCTGGAAACGCGTGAGTGACACCACTGGCTCTCAACCCCGACCGCGTCATGGACACCGAGCTGTGGCAATCAAAGACCTCATGGTCGTCTTCGGCGGAGGAAACGAGGGAATTGTGGACGAGCTTCATGTCTATAATACTGGTAATCCACGTCTTCCTTCCCATGGCACCTCACTTCAACTCTGTACTGTACAGCATATTCACTCAGGTTTACGTGTCCGCTGTCCGTAGCCTGGAATAGTGCTAAATTCATCATTTCCCATTGAACTTACGATTTAGGCACATTCAACATTATAATTTCTTAGACAGTAAAAACCCAAATTTGGAGTCCATAAACTGTTTAGTCTTGTCTTTGTTTACTCGTTTTAAGCTAAGGGGGCGATGTGAGACACGGCAGAATGTAGGTCAGGCTAATTATGTGAATGGCGGGAAATTCGGACGGATGTAAACATTGTAAAGAAAGGCCTCAAAAGTCATACTTTATACCATTGTTGATTGTCATTTGTTGTAAATTCAAAATTGGTTAATTATGCAATAATAGGAATTAAGATTTCTCAAATTCGGATTCAGTTGACACATGTGTACCGTTATGCTGTTTTTCTTGTTTTTAAATTAGTCTTTGTCTCCGTCAATTAAAAACGAATTTCAATATTTCCGCATGTAAAAATAAAAGAAGCTGAGAAACAAATCACGCTTTACAGGGTATTAATTAGTTTTTTCGCCTTACTCAACTAGTTAATGCCACGCACACCTCACATTTCACACCATTGCAATGCATTAAAATATTGAATATTTGATACAGTATTATTTATCATTTGAAAAAAAATCACGTAGTCACAGAGAAGCATATTGAGTGTTAACTTTCACTTTCACATTATGTATCGTAGTTGGAAGCTTCTTGTTAGTATTTCAGTGAAAGTGCAGTTACGTTTTTTAGGATTTATTTTCAGCATATACCAATAGAAGAGATGCCTGCTCTGATCATAAAATCGAAAAATTAATTTAAACGTCATTGTCAACTTATCTAGTGACGAATCAGTGGTATCAGCCCACTGTTAAAGGTGACGTTCCGCCAGGATGTGCCGCGTACGGCTTTGTCGTTGACGGTACTCGATGCTTGGTATTTGGTGGAATGGTTGAGTATGGAAGATACTCGAATGACTTATACGAACTTCAGGTAACCTACCGTGTTCATATTTCAAATCGTCTTACACGTTGTTGAACTCAAATATAGTAGTTATACATCAGGTCTCTTTCACAACAACCCAGGTGGGTCGATGGGAATGGAAAAAGTTGAAGCCGAAGCACCCAAGAACGGGCGACCCGCCTTGCCCCAGACTGGGACATACTTTTACGCTCATCAACAGCCACGTATACTTGTTTGGGGGCTTGGCCAACGAGAGTGACGACCCGAAGAACAATATACCGAGATATTTGAATGACTTGTACACACTCGAGTTGAAACAGAATGGGACGGTTGCTTGGGACTTGCCAGTAACTTTCGGCCAGTCCCCATCTCCGCGGGAATCTCACACGGCTTCCGGCTACACGGACAAGGATGATGTCAATAAATCTAAACTTTTCATCTACGGAGGAATGAGTGGATGTCGTCTCGGAGATTTATGGATGCTGCAACTTGGTAGGCGGGTATTCTTCATGTTGTTTTGCTTATTTATTAGCACTTCAATTTTCGTATGTAAATAACAGTCAGCCTTGCTCGAGGAAGTACTCTATTTATGGGTATTTATTGAGCAGTGTGGATGTACGTATATTTGTGAATTTTGTAATCTACTACGTCTGATTTCAAATAAATTATCTAATAGATTCAATGACTTGGAGTCGACCAAATATAGTTGGCCCATCTCCACTGCCACGGTCGCTTCATAGCGCTACCCTGATTGGAAATAAGATTTATGTGTTTGGAGGCTGGGTTCCTTTGGTTGTGGATGATCTCAAATCTACAAATCATGAGAAGGAATGGAAATGCACGAACTCACTTGCCTGTCTCAATATCGATACACTCACGTGGGAAAATCTTCAAATGGATGTTTTGGACGAATCTATTCCACGAGCCCGGGCTGGGCATTGTGCTGTGGCAATCAACTCGCGTCTCTTCATTTGGTCTGGACGAGACGGGTATCGTAAAGCTTGGAATAATCAGGTAAAAGTGTGTACAGGAAAGCTCTACTGGTCATTCTTGATTTCAGCCTCCTGTTTCTTTTTCTAATCTAAACCTTTCTCTACATATCACGCAGTCAATTAATGTTTCTAAGGTGTGTTGCAAGGATTTATGGCAACTGGAAGTTGAAAAGCCGAGTGCACCGGGCCGAGTGCAACTAGTAAAGGCCTCAACTAATGGATTAGAGGTTTGCTGGAACTCAGTTCCAACGGCAGAAGGATATCTCCTTCAGATTCAGAAATATGAAATTCCATTGTCAAGTGGCAAAGACTCGCCAGTTACCCCGCCTGGTGGTAATATCCTTGCTCCGCGTGCTAGCGCCTACGCACCGCCAACTCCTTTGATCCCACCAGTAACCGTTCCAAAGAAAGCGCCGATGGTATCTGAGCCTCGTCTTGCCACGCCAAAAGCAACTATTGGAATTCAGCAACAGACTTTGTACGCCCCAGTTCCACCACCGAAGCAATTTATTCCGGTGTCCGATGGAATAACATTTACTCAGGAGAAGAGTTATCCTATGTCGCAGAATATCATGCAGACAACCTTGATTGGCGCATCACCAGCAAACTTGCCATCAGCTTCAAGCTTGATTCAACCACCAAGCAGAGCGGCAACTGCGAGTAATGTAATGTTGCAAGCAAGAGCCAATGCTGGAGGCCGACATCCCAACCCGAGGGGTGGAGGTGAGTCGAATATTACGTCTCAGCAACTTGTGTGGTGTGAATCTTTAGCCACACCTGGGAGTTTTATATTGTGCAATTTATTTTAGGACTTGTTCGATTCCGCTCACCAATCCAAGTTCCAGCTGGAGCCAGAGCTCCTACTCCTACGCTTCTCAAAAGTGCTGTAGCTCAGCCACTGATTGTGCAACAACACCAGCAAGGAACTGCTGCTCAGCAGTTTGGCGGAATGCAGGTGAGATAGACGTCTCGTCAGTACTGTCAGGAATGTTGTTTATTTTATCCAACTGCTACTCATCAAACCTCAATTCGTTAATGTCGTAGGCACTGGCAGCAGCTGCAGCCGCAACACAAAAGATTCAGACTCAACAGCAAGTGAGACTAGTTACTCCCACAACTACTCAAACAATGGTCCGAATTCCAGGAACTCAAACAGTACGAATGACTGCACCTCAGACTCAAAATGTTCGTCTTGTGGGACAAACTGTTAGTTTGGCCAATCCTGTGCGAGCAACTGCGGGTAATCCTAGACACGTAATTATACAACGACCAGGAGTTAGCGGAAGCTTTCCTGCTGGCCAACAGCAAGTTCTTCTTAAGACGAGCCAAGGGATGGCTGTTGCTACTGTAAGTAAATGTTGGCTTTGCATTAGCATGTCATATTATTTGTAAATTACATTGTTGGTACTTAGTTGTAATCACTATATACTTCATATTTTACCCTTTAGTTGCCAGCAAACATGCAAACCAACGTTTCTCTCCAAGGAAAAACTCTCTACACTGGACAAATGCCTTTGCAGCAACAGGCTGGGGCTGGAAGAGGAGCAACGATTCTAAAGCTTGTTAGTGGGCCCGGTGGAGGTAGGTCGTACTTTTATTGGGTTAGAGAACCTAATGTTTTTTAGAAATAAATTAATGTTTGTTATTGTTAAAACTAGCTAAACAGGCTCACATCGTTGGAACCAACCAACAGGGTCAGCAAATTGTACAGCTGTCAAGCTTGCAAGGTCAACAACGAGGTAAGAATAAATGATTTCATCGAATCTCATGATAATTGTCTTACGTTTGAGTTCATGCCTCCTACCGCCACTACCGTTCTGAAGATGGATGCAATATGAAGCTAATCTTTAGTTACGAATTGTTTCTCTCAGCTATCCTGGCGCTTAAATCTTTCATACATTGAGCTCTTTTCCTGCTAAAATAGCGGTTTTGTGACATTGAGTTTTGAGTTTAGGTTTGACCCCTTGGCGTTGACTCGTGACTCTCAATCTTTAGATTTTCAAACAAACGTTTGTGTTGCAGGCGTGCCTGGGACAATTGTGGTTAATAGTTCGGGGACGTCCCTAGCGACCCTATCGACTTCAAGCAATAAGCCAACTTACGTATTGACTAAGCCATCGACTACTGTTGGAAGACCACCAGGACAACTCGTTGTTGTCTCAGAGCAATCTGCACAACGTCCTCAATTTGTTCAGAGTGTGGGAGGGTCCGGTACCCAAGGCAAGATTTGTTTTAATTAAAAAAATGTCCACAGATTCCTTGAACGAGGAATGTATGTACCTGGTTTCAAAACTGGAACTGGATAGCCACTTGAATTAATGAAGAATCTTGGTGTCTTTTGCAGGTGGGCAACAAGTACGGATGGTAATGCTTTCGGGAGCACAGAGACCAATTAGTATTGCCCAACCGCGTCAAGGCGCGCCGCGAGCGAATGTCACATTTACACCAAAGCCAGGTCAGCAGATTTACCAAACTTCCACCGGACAGCTTGTAACTATTCCAAGTGGTTTACTTCCGCCCGTCGCACCAGGACAGCAGGTATTTTTCACAATGAAGTTTGTTTTAATGACGTGGTGTGCAGTTTAGCAAGTTGTTAATCAGTTATCAGAATTCCATGTTGGGATTAAATGGGATATTAAATTAACTAAAACGCGGGGTTATCCGTTGTTATCTGGTTGATGTATCTAAAGTTTGAATATCTGTTATTTCTCGTTACGCTAAGTGTCCTCTTATTATGCTGTTCATGGTTCACTTACCAATCAAGCATTTCGTAAAGCACGAACGCGAAAGAGTTACTTTATCAAATCATATTGTCGTCCTCTTGTATTTTACGTTTGTAACATTCTATTTTGTTTGTTCTTGTCACGATTCAGCAAACCTTGAATATTGGTGGAAAGCAAGTAACAATTACTCCAGTTAATACGGTTACCACTCGACCGAAGCTTGCAGCTACAAATCAAGGTGTTAGAGTAAGTACACGCTTAAAGCCATGATGTCAAAACCGGAGTGTTGCTTATATTTACATTTAAACGAATCTCCATCCTATAAGCTTATGCATCTTACTTACAAACCCCAACTTCATACTTTGCTTTTTTGTCATCTGTTGTTCATTGTGTTGTATTTGCGGGTTTTCCATCGTGGATTTACTTCGGATTGCTGTTCTATTCTATCTGAAACCCAATGGGTGTGTGATTCTGTTTATGCATAGGCTTTGAAGTGTTCTTCCATTATCAACCATGTAATTTAGCGAAATTGAAGCTTTCACAATTAGTCCACACGTATAAATGTTTGCGATGAATATAGGCACAGCTTCAAGCTGGAGGAGGCCAACAACAGAGGTTTGTTGTAATTGGAAGTCAACCTGCCAAGCAGCCAGCAACGCTTAGCTCTCCAACCGTTAGCTCTACTACACCAGTGGCTCGATCCTTCACATTGCGTAAGCTATCTCCATTTATTTATGTATTTTGAATTGGCTTGTATTTAACGTACCCCCTGAATAACTGAAATGGACCTTCAATTCTTACCCTTCTCTTCTCTCCCTTCTCTT